>CM052667.1:38712948-38736693 GCA_028533165.1 Leontopithecus rosalia | reverse complement strand
AACGGGAAAAAAATTTTGCAGTCTACCCATCTGACAAAGGGCTGATATCCAGAATTTACAAAGAACTAAAACAGATTTACAAGAAAATAACAAACAAGCCCAATCAAAAGTGGGCAAAGGATACGAACAGACACTTTACAAAAGAAGACACACATGAGGTCAACAAACATGAAAAAATGCTCATCATCACTGGTCGTTAGAGAAATGCAAATCAAAACTACATTGAGATACCATCTCATGCCAGTTAGAATGGCGATCATTAAAAATTCTGGAGACAACAGATGCTGGAGAGGATGTGGAGAAATAGGAACACTTTTACACTGCTGATGGGAGTGTAAATTAGTTCAACCATTGTGGAAGACAGTGTGGCAATTCCTCAAGGACCTAGAAATAAAAGTTCCATTTGACCCAGCAATCCCATTACCGGGTATATATCCAAAGGACTATAAATCGTTCTACTATAAGGACACATGCACACAAATGTTCACTGCAGCACAGTTTACAATAGCAAAGACCTGGAACCAACCCAAATGCCCACTGATGATAGACTGGACAGGGAAAATGTGGCACATATGTTCCATGGAATATTATGCAGCCATCAAAAAAGATGAGTTCATGTACTTTGTAGGGACACGGATGAACCTGGAAACCATCATTCTCAGCAAACTGACACAAGAACAGAAAATCAAACACTGCATGTTCTCACTCATAGGCAGGAGGTCAGGTAGGAGGATCACTAGAACCCAAGAGCTCAAGACCAGCCTGGGTAACATAGTGAGACTTCATCACAAAAAAAGCAAAATAAATAAATAAAAATATTTTATTTTTTTTTTATTGAGCCAGACACGGTGGCTCAAGCCTGTAACCCCTGCACTTTGGGAGGCCGAGGCGGGCAGATCACCTGAGGTTGGGAGTTTGAGACCAGCCTGACCAACATGGAGAAACCCCGTCTCTACTAAAAATACAAAATTAGCTGGGCATGGTGGCACATGCCCAAAGCTTTTTATTCAAAAGCTTTGAATAAAATCTAAATGTTATAATAATACTAGTATTACAAAAAGTAATCCTGGTTCAGTGTTACAATCACCATTTATTGCAGCTTTTGTATGTATATGTAATTATTTTTTTAAGAGATGGGTCTTGCTATGTTGCCCAGGCTGGAATGCAGTAGCTATTCACAGCCAGAATCATCATGCTTTATAGTCATTAACTCCTAGGCTGAGTGATCTTTCTACCTTAGTCTCCCAACTAGTTGGGACTTCACATGCCATCACCACACTCAGCTAGTTATCTTCTTTTAAATATACTCCCTTACCACCACCCTTATGTCTTAAATGTCACACCTTTTGGCTGGGTGTGGTGGCTCGTATCTGTAATCCTAGCACTTTGGGAGGCCAAGGCAGGTGGATTACCTGAGGTCAGGAGTTCAAGACTAGCCTGGCCAACAGGGTAAAACACCGCCTCTACTAAAAATACACACACAAAAATTAGCCAGGCATAGTGGCAGGTGCCTGTAATCTCAGTTACTCGGGCTGAGGCAGGAGAATTGCTCAAACCCGGGAGGCGGATGTTGCAGTGAGCAGAGATTGTGCCATTGTACTCCAGCCTGGCCAACAAAATTGAAACTCTGTCTCAAAGAAATAAAAAAAATAAAATCATGCCTTTTATTCCTTCTCTTTGTCTTTCCTATTCTAACTTCGCTATGCATGTGTACCTTGTGGTTATCACCCTTCTCTGATTCTTTCACGCTTCTGCTTATATATAGGATTCTTCTTTCACCTGTTTCACATAGTTTTTGAAAAACCATTTCCTCCATGAGGCCTTTCTTCCTGTATACAAATATAAATTGGTACTCTCTGCTCTGCAACTGGGATTTTCCCAGAAACACTTACATTACCAAAGTTTTCCCCAAGCATGTTCCAGGAAACATTAGTCACATGAGATGGTTAAAAAAGAAAGGGATTCCATGGTCAAATAAGTTTGGAAAATGCTGAATATCCTACCCACCCCCTCTAGAAACTCATGGATCTTTTTATTAAGGGCGCTAAAGTCCAGCAGCATGAAAGCAGGTTTAACTTTAATTTGGTAGTTCTTAAGCTTTGACAGTGAAACCTTAAACTATCATCACTTTTTGAGAAATTCTGTTGTACAAAGTACAAATCTGTACTATTATTTTTGTTCACTACTATAGTATGGTGTATTTTCTCCATATCTTATCACATCTGTCAGTTTATGCATATGTGCTACATATGGCAATCTGAGAAGCCTAAGAGGATAGAAATGAATTCTTATCCTAGTAGATACTAAAAATAGTATGTATGTGTGGGGATATCCTATAAATGTATTTCAAAAGCTCTTCACTTTTCTATTATCAGGTTTTTAAAGTCTTCTTAAAGTGAAACATCATCCAAAATGTGTGCCATAACATAAAATTTTCTTCTGAAAATGTCTTAAATTTAAATTTAAAATATTTATCAGAAGGCTAAGGTGAAAGGACAGCTTGAGCCCAGGAGTTTGAGGCCCACCTGAGCAACACAGCAAGATCCTATCTCTTAAAATTACATGAAAATATGATAAATATTTGGTCTTTGCTGACCTAATGTACATTTTTTATACTCCTTGCTTCTATTATTTGTTTTTAAAAATCCAGTGACACCAAGAATATTGATGTCTCCTTAAAATCTCTTATTTGGCTGGGCACAGTGGCTCACGCCTGTAATCCCAGCACTCTGTAAGGCGAGGTAGGTGGATCACCTGAGGTCAAGAGTTCAAGGCCAGCCTGGCCAATGTGGCAAAACCCTATGTCTACTAAAAATACAAAAATTAGTCAGGCGTGGTGGCATGTGCCTGTAATCCCAGCTACTTGGTAAACTGAGCCAGCAGAATCACTTAAACCCGGGAGGTGGAGTTTGCAGTGAGCTGAGATCACACCACCATACTCCAGCCTGGAAGACAGAGCAAGACCCTGTCTCCAAAAAAAAAAAAAAATTTTCTTTGAGGCCAGGTGCCATGGCTCACACCTGTAATCCTAGCACTTTGGGAGGCCAAAGCAAGAATAATGGCTTGAGTTCAGGAGTTTGAGACCAGCCTGGGCAACATAGCAAGACACCACCTCTGCAAAAAATTTTAAAAGTTAGCTAGCTGAATGTGGTGGCCTGTACCCATAGTTCTAGTTAGGAGGCTGAGATGGGAAGCTCTCTTGAGCCCAGGAGGTCAAGGCTGCAGTGAGCCACGATCACACCACTACCCATTACATTATAGTCTGGTGACAGAGTGAGACTCTGTTTCAAAAAAAATAATAATAATTGATCACTAGTGGTCAATGAAAAAAATTAAAGTTAAAAATCCCAGCCAGGCACAGTGGCTCACTCCTGTAATCCTGGGATTCTGGGAGAGGGAGGGTTGAGGGGGGCAGACTGCTTGAGCCCAGCAGTTTAAGACCAGCCTAGGCAACGTGGTGAAACCTTGTCTCATCTCTTATTCATTTACTTCTAAAAATTAGAAATGGTTTCTTGCTATGCTGACCAGTCTGGAGTTCAGTGGCTTTTAACAGGCATAATCAGTGTGAACTGTGGCCTCCAACTCCTGGCCTCAAGTGATCCTCCCACTTCAGACCCTCCAGTAGCTGGGACTACAGGCAAGTATCAGTACACCCAACAGATGAATATTAGCACAATAGCTATAAGCCAGGTGCGGTGGCTCATGCCTATAATCACAGCACTTTGTGAGGCTGAAGCAGGCAGACAGTCTGAGGTCAGGAGGTCAAGAGCAACCTGGTGAAACCCCGCCCCACTCTACTAAAAAATACAAAAATTAGCCAGGTGAGGTGGTGGGCACCTGTAATCCCAACTACTCAAGAGGCTGAGGCAGGAGAATCACTTGAATCCAGGAGGCAGAGCCGAGATCGCCACTGCATGCAGCCTGAGCGACAGAGCCAGACAGACTCCGTCTAAAAAAAAAGTTACAAAAACATGAAAAATTCTTAAGTTCCCCATGAATTTCTGGAACTGCAAGATGTTGCTATATGAACACGTCCTTGAAATAATCAAAATAGGCAAACAGTTTCCAAATTATGTGTTCTTTTGCTATCTACTAGTATTAATAAGGCTAAAAAAAAATCCATGTCAGCCAGGCACAGTGCTGTAATCCCAGCACTTTGGGAGGCCAAGGTGGATCACAAGGTCAGGAGTTCGAGACCTGCTTGGCCAATATAGTGAAATCCTATCTCTACTAAAAAAAACCACAAACATTGGCCGGATGTCGTGGTGGGCACCTGTAGTCCCAGCTACTTAAGAGAGTGAGGCAGGAGAATCGCTTGAACCCAGGAGGCAGAGGTTGCAAAGTGTTGAGATTACGCCACTGCACTTCAGCCTGGGCGACAGAGCAAAACTCCATCTCAAAAAAAAAAAAATTTCCATGTCTACTCCTTTCGATTATTAACCTTAACATTTCACATAGAGTATGCAGGATTAATTGGAAAATTTTAAAGCTTATGCAGACAGGCTTGGATAAAACATGTCATAATAACTGTATATCATAATTGCATTTTAAATGACAAGTTACCATTTGATGAATTTTCTGAATGTCAGGTAGTTTGCAAAGCATTTCATATGAAGTACCTTATTTAATCCCACCAATAATCATATAAGGTGAGTAACACTATCATTATGCCTATTTAAAAGCTTTAAGAGGTTAGTAGCAAACATAACATCTATTTGAGATCAAAGCCCATGTGCTTTACCATCTAATCACCATACAACAGCACAATACAGTAAGTGTCCCTACATATGTAAATCTAACAAAAAATTGTGTCCTACTGCAGCAGTTCTCAACCTGTAGTCTGGGGTCACACTTAAGAAAGATTCATTGATTAAGCACTTTTGTGTTTTTTGAGCCAGGGTCTTGCTGTTGTCCAGGCTGAAGTGCAATGGCACAATCACAATTCAGTGTAGCTCCAGCCTCCTGAGTAGCCAGAACTGCAGGTAACCTAATTTTTTTTTTTTTTTTGCAGAGATGGGGGGTCTCACTATGTTGCTCAGGCTGGTCTCCAACTCCTGGGCTCAAACAATCCTCCTACCTTGGACACCCATAGCACTGGAATTACAGGCATGAGCCAGCACACCCTGCCAATCAGAACTATGTTCTTTGTCAATGCCAATCAGAACTGCCTTCTATGTTCTATGCCTTCTTCTAGGTGCTGAGGATGCAGTGGTGAACAAAAATGATCTGTTGTTAGTGATTTACATTCTATTTGGGGGTCAGGGGAAACATGGGTCTCAATAAATAAAGAAGGCAGTATCTTTTTTTTTTTTAAGATGGAGTCTTGCTCTGTCACCCAGGCTGGGCATGATCTTGGCTCACTGCAACCTCCGTCTCCCTGATTCAAGCGATTCTACTGCCTCAGGCTTCTGAGTGCCTGGGATTACAGGCACGTGCCACCATAACTGGCAAATTTTTGTATTTATAGTAGAGACAGGGCTTCACCATGTTAGTCAGGCTGGTCTCAAACTCCTGACCTCGTAATCTGCCCACCTCGGCCTCCCAAAGTGCTGGGATTACAGGTGTGAGCCACCCCACCAGGCCAACAGGCAGTATCTTTTTTTTTTTTTTTTGAGATGGAGTTTCACTCTTTGTTACTCAGGCTGCAGTGCAATGGTGCAATCTCAGCTCACCAAAACCTCCACCTCCCAGGGTTCAAGTGATTCTCCTGCCTTAGCCTCCCGAGTAGCTGGGATTACAGGCATGTGCCACCACATCCGGCTAAATCTGTATTTTTAGTAGAAATGGGGTTTCTTCATGTTGGTCAGGCTGGTCTGGAACTCCCAACCTCAGGTGATCTGCCCGCCTCGGCCTCCCAAAGTACTGGGATTTCAGGCATGAGCCACCACGCCCAGCGCAAGGCGGTATCTTTATAAGGAGAAAAGCTATAAAGAAAATAAAATAGGGGCTGGGCATAGCGGCTCATGGCTATAATTCCAGCATTTTGGGAGGCTGAGGTGGGTGGATCACCTGAGGACAGAAGCTCAAGACCAGCATGGACAACATGGCGAAAACTTGTCTCTATTAGAAAAATACAAAAATTAGCTGGGCATAGTGGTACATGCCTGTAATCCCAGCTACTTCAGAGGCTGACGACAGGAGACTTGCTTGAACCCATGAGGCAGGAGAATTGCCTGAACTCAGAAGGAAAAAAAAATAGGGTAATGTGATAAGAGAATGAGGCTGGGGGGGGAGGCGCGGGGACAAAAGTGGGCTTTTAGGCAATGGCTATAAGGTCAACCTCTAAGGAGATGACATTTGAGCTGAGATCTGAAAGACAAGGACATCAAAGCAAATTTTTCAAATAGCTAAATGTATGAAGTTTGAAGGTTTATCCTTTATTCTGAAAAAATGTCCTTCTAACATTTTTGGAATTAAAATATAACCTCTTTAGTAAAGTGATAGTTTATAAAATGGTAGGTAGTGATGCTATAAATATAGTATATTTTTATGTCCATTTTTGGCAAAATGAAAAGTTGACAAACATGATCTCACAAATTAAAAATAAAAATTAGCTGGCTGATAAAATAAAGCCTGGAGACCATCAGGCAATATGGAATACTAAGACAAGAGACAATGGATATCTACATTGCAGAAAACTAACAAAGGTCATTCTATATTGTCAAAACTTATTCAGGACCCCAAAGATTTTTGTTAATGTGGGTTATATCTATGGCTATTTACCATATAAAAAATTAAACCTGGCCTGGTGTGGTGGTTCACGCCTGCAATCCCAACACTTTGGGAGGCCAAGGTAGACAGATCACAAGGTCCAAAGATTGAGTCCATCTTGGCCAACATGGTGAATCTCCATTTCTACTAAAAATATAAAAATTAGCTGGGTGTGGTGGGGCGCGCCTGTAGTCCCAGCTACTCGGGAGGCTGAGGCCAACGAATGGCTTGAACCTAAACCTGGGAGGTGGAGACTGTAGTGGGCCAAGATTATGTCACTGTATGCCACCCTGGCAACAGAGCAAGACTCCATCTCAAAAAAAAAAAAAAAAAAAAAGAATTAAACCTAAGAATTTAAAAACATCCACTAACTCATTAAAAACAATAAATCCAGGCCAGGTGCGGTGGCTCACGCCTGTAATCCCAGCACTTTGGGAGGCCGAGGTGGGTGGATCACGAGGTCAACAGATCGAGACCATCCTGATCAACATGGTGAAATCCCGTCTCTACTAAAAATACAAAAATTAGCTGGGCATGGTGGTGCGTGCCTGTAATCCCAGCTGCTCAGGAGGCTGAGGCAGGAGAACTGCTTGAACCCAGGAGGCGGAGGTGGTGGTGAGCTGAGATCGCGCCATTGCACTCCAGCCTGGGTAACAAGAGCAAAACTCCGTCTCAAAAAAAAAAAAATAAAAATAAAATAAATCCATTACAATTAATAAATTATTTATTTTATTTTCTTTCTTTCTTTTCTTTTTTTTTTTTGAGGCAGTCTTGCTCTGTTGCCCAGGCTAGAGTAAAGTGGTGAGATCTCAACTCACTGCTACCTCCACCTCCTGGGTTCAAGCGATTCTCTTGCCTCAAGCTCCTGAGTAGCTGGGATTACAGGTGCATGCCACCATCCCCGGCTAATTTTTATATATTTTTTTTAGTAGAGATGAGGTTTCACCATGTTGGTCAGGCTGGTCTCGAATTCCTGACCTTGTAATCTGCCCACCTCAGCCTCCCAAACTGCTGGGATTACAGGCATTAGCCACTTCCAGGCCCTTTTTTTTTTTTAAACGGAGTCACACTCTGTCGCTCAGGTTGAAGTTCAATGGCACCATCTCAGCTCACTGCAACTTCCACCTCCAGGTTTAAGTGATTCTCCTGCCTCAGCCACCCAAGTAGCTGGGATTACAGGCATGTGCCACTATGCCCAGTTAATTTTTGTACTTTTAGTAGAGATAGGGTTTCTCTATGTTGGCCAGGTTGATCCCAAACTCCTGATCTCAAAGGATCCACTGTGTTTAGCCAATAAATTATTTCTTAATTAAAAATAACCATATTTTATAAAACAAAAATTTAGTTGGAGTAAACTGTTTTACATTTTTGCAAATCTGTTTAATGTCCAGCTTGAAAGAAGGCATGTGCGTTCTCCTACTTGCTTCTTTATGAGAATGGGCAGGCACAAGGCTGTTTGGGAACTTTCATCCTGCATATACCACACTATCCAAGGAACACCATAAAATATCAATATACTTTGAAAGAAGCAGGAAGCCATCTACCATAATGGTAAAGTGCAGGCCTTGGGAGTCAAGACTGCTTAAGTTTGAAACTTGGCTCTACTGTTCATTAGCTATATACCTTGAACAAGTTATTGTAACCTCACCGAGCATTTATACAGTTTATTATTTTATGTTACCAGTGTAATTTACATAAGTATCACTAATAGAGTTACTAATTAATAAAAATATATTAACTAATGAATTGTTATATTACATGAAATCACATAATATGAACTCAGTAAATGTTATTTTCTTACTAAACTGTTAGTGGTATGTTTGTAAAATTAACTACATTAATGACTGGAAATCTAAGAACATTATTAAGTAACAACAGCATACTTGCAAGCAACTTGGGCTCTGAATGCACTGTATTTCTTTTCTTTCTCCCACTTACCTTCACCTTCTGCTTATATAAAACAAAAACAAAATTAAGTTTATGCTTGGCCACCCTAAAACCAGGTATGGCTTCCTTTTCCTACACTATAAATGTTCTGACAATTTCCCCAAAATAGTCAATTTACTTCTCTGAGACTCAAATAATTTTTTCATAAACTTATAAATTCATCTGTTATAAATTTTTATTTTATAAATTCATAAATTCATATCTTGCAGAGCTGATATCAAGATTACAGGTAATACATGTATAATAGCTAGTAAGTATCCTCAGTAAACAATAAGGATCCATTTAATCAGAGTGATACCTATTCTAAACTGTTATAGCATATAAAACTCTGATTACCATACTTCCCAGAACCAGTTATATTGGTTCAATTCCTATCTTAGTTACTAAATGTTAAGTTCCTTATAATTCCATCTCTTTCAGCACCTAGTACAGAGGTTTACATAGAGGAAGCCCTCAATATTTCCTTTTTTTTTGAGACTGAGTTTTGCTCTTGTTGCCCAGGTTGGACTGCAATGGCACAATCTTAGCTCACTGCAACCTCTGACTCGTGGGTTCAAGCAATTCTCCTGCCTCAGCCTCCCAAGTAGCTGGCATTAAAAGCATGTGCAACCACACCCGGCTAATTTTTGGTAGAGATGGGGTTTCACCATGTTGGCCAGGCTGGTCTCAAACTCCTGACCTCAGGTGATCCGCTCACTCTGGCCTCCCAAAGTGCTGGGATTACAGGCTTGAGCCACCATGCACGTCCAGCACTCAATAATTCTAAGTTCATTTTCTGATTCTGTATCTTTGGACATAACATATTATAAGAGAATTTTAATTATTCAAGTAATACTGCCTCCTGGACATAAAGATCATCATTTTAAAAGACTGTATCATGCTATCTAAAACTATCATGATGGTAAAGGAATACAAAAACAGCTCAGGATGCATTGCAGGTTTTTAAAAACAAAAAATGTTAAGTTATAATTCCAAACATTAAAAGATCCTTTTTTCCTTTCACAGTGCAACTTCTCTCTGCTAATGGATTCCAAACAACTAGAAAGTGCAAGTAAGTGAAATTAATTATAAGAGAGTCAAGTGAAGAAAGACAGAGGAAGGAGAGATCAAGGCCTCAATCAAACTACTAGTAAAATTTAAGCCCAGCAAACTAAACATTTTCTTTCTTTCATCAAGGAGCCTCTATTTCAGTATTTCTCTAAACAAGAGAAAAAGAACAAAGCATTTTTTAAAACTATCTTTATCTTAGCCAGAAAAGCTTTAATGTTTCAAAGCACAGATGGAATTGTTGCCTTTTCTCAAAAGGAATAACTAGGTTCTACTACATTCTCCCTAAGATGTACATTCCTCCAGTGTCCTACAATTAATATCTGTGGGGGCAGTGGAATCTGAAATCACTACAAACACAACTACTTTTTGTTTCCTTGACAAACAGATGAGAAAATCAGTCAAGCTGGTTTGTACACTGTTCTGTCCTTGCGTAATTTTTATTATGTTCTCTGAGTTCCTTCAACAAATTAAACTTCAAATATCCTTAATTCTCAGTTGAAATTTTAAAACAACTGACCGAAATCTCCCCTTTTGACTTTTAAGAGTACTGTTATAAAACAATCAACACTTGGAAAAAGTGGGAGGAAAAAGAAGAACATAACTGACAAAAGCCTAGACAGAAGAAAGAATTTTGATACAACTATTATTTACTAGTTTATGAAGGCAGGAAGCCAAATCATTAAGAGTAAAGTCATTCAACCCGAGTAAGCGAAAAACAACAACAAAAGAATAAAATCAGTATGCCTCTACCCCCAACGAAATTATACACATACATACACTCTTCCCTTCTCTACAGACAAAACTAACATTAAAGTAATTCTGGGGTGGCCTGTGTGAGCAAATTTTAATATTAGTGTTTTTCCATTGCCATCGTAATGTTCCTTTCAAGATATCTCCATGCCACAGACCATGTGAACTTTGTCAGTAGTGTTTCACACTTTGAATTATGGGAATGTTTATTTGCGACAAAATTTACCATTTAGCTTACTATTATAGCAAAACTGTTTTACATATGGCTTCAAACTCACCTAAGGCCATGGATGAAATCACCCGTCTGCTGTGAGAGACAAAGCAACTCAAAGGAAGAACATAACAACTGCTTGGTAAATCTCATAATACAGACAAAAAGGCTTAATATATACCATCACAATAATTATAGCTGATAATTAAGACAGTTCCATGTTTTGAAACATTGCCAGGAAACCTGGAAAAATACCACCTATAACTCCATGAACGTAGAGCAATGGAATGAAAAAAAGGTGACTTAGGCATCTAAAGGGGGGAGAGAGGATGGATAATAATGCAATTATAACAGAACTCCTGCTCAATGAATCCAGAAATGCCATTAAGCCTAAACCAAGAGTAAAAATATCCAAGAGATTAAAATAGATTTATTACTTCTTTGGGGGGGCTGAGACAAAGTTTACCCTGAACCTCAAAAAGAACCTAAGCCAAGAACACAGTAGACCAACTAAGTAGAGTCTTCTAAAATAGCAGAATGCCCCAACAGCCTTCTGAGAATAGAGGAATAAACAAAGTGCTTTTCCTATATTCTCACTCAACAATCAACAAAGACTTATTTGAACAAATGTGTGAGGGTTTTCCCACATACACCAAGCATGCAATTCTGCAACAAACACCAGCTAGATACTCTCCAATTCAATTCTGACACTGGAGGATAGCATCAGATCCCATAAATTGAGTGCTCAGTCTCACAAGACTGCCCCCTACTTCCCATTCCAATCACAGACCTCAGGTTGTTTTAACATTTGCTCTGATCTGGCCACCATAAATTGGGAGTTTACACAACCCCCTTCTTGGGTTCCATTAATTTGCTTGAAGAGCTCACAGAACTCAGGGAAATACGTTTACTGGTTGATTACAAAGGACCTAACAAAGGACACTGATGAACACCAGATGAAGAGATGGATGGGGCAAGGTAGGGCTTCCACGTCCTCTCTAGGCATGCCAACCTCCATATGTTTGGCAGGCTAGAAGCTTCCCGAAACCAGTCCTTTTGGAATTTTATGGACGTTTTATGAAGGCATAATTCATTAAACTATTGGCCACTGGTGTTCAATTTACCCCTTTAGCCCTTCCCCCTTCCCCAAATATTAGAGGGTAGGGCAGAAAGTCACAACCTCTAATCCTGCTTTGTTCTTTCCAGTGACCAGTTTTTTTTTTCTCCATCCTTAGGCTACCCAGGGGACGCCCTCAGTCGACTCATTAGCATATAAAATGACACATCACTCTGAAGATCCGAGGATTTCTGAAGCAGTATGCCAGGAAATGGGATAGAGACCAAATATAGATTCCATAATACCACAGCCTTCTCTCTGGACCTCTTCTCTATCTGTACTTGCTACTCTATCTTACTAGACTTACTCCCCTGTCTACACTCTCTCTAGTTCACCTCTTCCAGCTTCCTGCTCTAAAAACAATCCATATACTAGATACCCTGTGGTGATTGCTGCACAACTCTATGAATATATTAAAACAATTGACTTGTATACTTTAAATGAGTACTTTTTTGAGACTTACATCTTTAAAAAGATTTCTCAAAATAGACATCCCAAACCTAACATATCCAAAACTAAATTTCTCATCTTCCCAAAATCTGCTCCACTCACAGCCTTCCCCCTATCAATAAATGTCAACTCTAATCTTTCTAGTTGCTCAGGCAAAAAAAAAAAAAGTCATTGTTGATTATTCTCCTCCTCTCTCACCCCACATTTAATCCATACAGAAATCTGGCTGGACCTACTTTCAAAATAGATCTAGAATTAAATTACTTATCACTTCCACTGGCCATAACCTGGTCTAAGCCATCAATGTTTTACACTGGATTACAACAGTCATCTAATTGGTATCCACATTTCAGCAGCAACCAGAATACCCTTTTAAAAACAAATGAGTGCCAGGTGCGCTGGCTCACACCAATAATCCCAGTGAGGTGGGCAGATCACCTGATATCAGAAGTTCTAGACAAGCCTGACCTGTCTCTACCAAAAATACAAAAATTAGCTGGACGTAGTGGCATGTGCCTGTAATCCCAGCTACTCCAGAGGCTGAGACAGGAGAATCACTTGAACCCGGAAGGTGGAGGTTGCAGTGAGCCGAGAACATGCCACTGCACTCTAGCCTGGGCAACAAGAGCCAAACTCCTCCCCTTCTGCTGAAATGGATCTCCATCTCACTTTGAATAAAAACCAAAGTCCTTACAATGCCTATAAAACCCCTGGTGAATCCCATTTTTCCCCTCCCCAACATGACCCACCATAATCTCTTTGAACTCATCCACTAACCTCCATTTTAACTACTTTTTTGCAGCCACAGAAGCTTTCTTACTACTCCCTAAACACACCAGGCACACTCTAACCTCAGGACTTTTGTTTTTTTCTGTTCACTTAGTATCGAACATTCCCACCTCATACCCTCATGTCTGCAATTACTTAGTATCGTACCTCCCTACTCAAATGTCACCTTTTCAGTGAGGTCTTCCCTTACTATTTTATTTTTATTGATTGATTGATTGATTGAGACGGAGTTTTGCTCTTGTTACCCAGGCTGGAGTGCAATGGCACGATCTCGGCTCACCGCAACCTCCGCCTCCTGGGTTCAGGCAATTCTCCTGCCTCAGCCTCCTGAGCAGCTGGGATTACAGGCACGTACCACCATGCCCAGCTAATTTTTTGTATTTTTAGTAGAGACAGGGTTTCACCATGTTGACCAGGATGGTCTCGATCTCTTGACCTCGTGATCCACCCGCCTCGGCCTCCCAAAGTGCTGGGATTACAGGCATGAGCCACCACGCCCAGCCTTTCCCTTACTACTTTAATGTAAAACTGCACACCCCTCTGTTTCCCCCTTCCCTGCTTTCTATTTTTCTTTTTCTTTTTTTGAGACAAAGTCTGGGTATTGTCGCCCAGGCTAAAGTGCAGTGGCAGGATCTTGGCTCACTGCAAGCTCTGCCTCCTGGGTTCAAGTGATTCTCCTGCCTCAGCCTCCCAAGTAGCTGGGATTACAGGCACATGCCACACACCCAGCTAATTTTTTTTCATATTTTTAATAGAGATGGAGTTTCGCCATGTTTGGCAAGCTGGTCTCGAACTTCTGACATCAGGTAATCCACCCACCTCAGCCTCCCAAAGTGCTGGGATTACAGGTGTGAGCCATCATGCCTGGCCCTACTTTCTGTTTTTCTAGAGAATTTATCACCTTCTATGATATTTAACGTTTTATTTATTTATTTTGTTTGTTGTCTGCCTCCCCTTACTAGAGTATATGCTCTGTGTGTGTGTGTGTGTGTGTGTGTGTGTGTGTGTGTGTGTGTGTGTTTTCTCTTTTGAGATGGAGACTAGCTCTGTTGCTCAGGCTGGCATGATCCTAACTCATTGCAACCTCTGCCTCCTGGGTTAAAGCGACTCTTCTGCCTCAGCCTCCCAAGTAGCTGGGACCACAGGTGTGCACCGCCGCTTCTGGCCAAATTTTAAGCTCTGTCGAGACAAAAATTTTTGTTCATTTTGTTCACCTGCTGTATCCCCTGTGCCTAAACAGTTCCTGGCACAGTAGGTGTGCAATAAATACTGAAAAAACTGAATGTAAACCAGGGATTTATAAACAAATTTCATCTTAGAACTCAAAGTCAGGGTCTGTATCTAGCCCACCTGTATTACTAATTTGTTTACAAATGATATGTGATTAAAAAGCTGTATGCCTATGGCAACGATGTTACATTCTACATGTCATCAACCTAAATGAACCTCACACTTAGAAAGGTTTTTACCCAGATGATAGCTTCAATAATTATGTTCCTTTTTTTTTTTTTTTGAGACAGAGTCTGCTGTGTTGCCCAGGCTGGCACAATCCTGGCTTACTGCAACCTCCATCTCCTAGGTTCAAGTGATTCTCCTGCCTCAGCCTCTTGAGTAGCTGCGTCCACAGGTGTGCGCCACCACACACTTATGTTCCACTAATTATGTTCCACTTGTTTTCCCTTTTTAAATTAATCAAAAACATAAATAAATTCATATCAGAACTTCAAATCACGAAGAGACAGTTCTGTCACAGAGAGGGGAAAAAAAAACAAAAAACACAAGAATTTAAAATCTTGACATTCTAATTAATCTATATAGTCTAAATCCTGAATAAATAAGCAAGTTATCAAACTTTTCTTGCACTGTAGAAAATATGAATAGGAAAGCTCACATAGGACAATGATTAAGTATATACTTGTAGATCAAGAATGGCTGGGTTTGAATTCTGTCTCCATCTCCACCATCTATTAGCTCTGTAACCATGAGCAAGTTACTTAACATCTTGATGCCTGTTTTCTAATCCGTAAAATGGAGATCATAATAATACCTACTTAAAAGAGTTGTGAGAACTGAATGAATTAGTACGTGTAAAATCCTTAGAGAACAGTGCCTGGCATGTAGTAGGCACTTAACAAAAGTTAGGTATAAAATTATTACCAGCTTCATGGTCCATCTAAGGATCCTGAGATCCAAACTGAGAAACCAATAGATAAAAATGGTAACAGTACTTTGTAAATTCTCTGCAAAAAAAAAAAAAAATCCCGTATGAAGAGATTTTTTTTCTAGTTTATGTTTATATGTTTCATTTGTGAACATACCAGTGATGTTTATATGTTTCATTTGTGAACAACATACCAGTGCACTGAGATTTACTTCAAAGTACTGAGGGAAAGGAGGGAAAGGAAATAGATGAAAAAAGACTAAGTGATAACTACTGAAGTGGGGAGATCAGTAGAAAGGGGGGGTCACTACCCTTCTATTTTTATACATATTTAAAGTTTCTATCAAAAATAGCTAAGATGAGTCTGTAATCCCAGCACTCTGAAAGCCAAAGAGGGAGGGTTGCTTGAGATTAGGAGGTCAAGACCAGCCTGGAAAACATGGCAAAATCACCTCTACAAAAAACACAAAAAAATTAGCTGTGTGTGGTGATGTGCACCTACAGTCCTAGCTACTCAGGAGGCTGAGGTGGGAAGATCACTTGAGCCGAGGAGGCAGAGGCTGCAGTGAGCTGTGATCACACCACTCCACTCCAGCCTGGTGACAGAGTGAGATCATGTCTCAAAAAAAGAATAGAATAGAATAGAATAGCTGAAAGAAAACCTTAACAGATTTTCTGCTGTAGAATTAATTAACAATCACCCTTTTACTTTTCCTACAGAAACTCACTTAAACTCTCATACCTTCTAAAACAAACCAAACCATTCAATAGTTAGAAACAGGACAGAATGGATAGCTGGGTGAAGTGGCTCATGCCTATAATCCCAGCACTTTGGGATGGATCACTTGAGGTCAGAAGTTCCAGACCAGCCTGGCTAACCTGGTGAAACCCCATCTCTACTAAAAATACAAAAATTGGCCAGGTGTGGTGGCACACACCTGTAATCCCAGCTACCAGGGAGGCTGAAGCAGGAGAATCACCTGAACCCGGAAGGCAGAGGTTGCAGTAAGCCAAGGTCATGCCAATGCACTCCAGCCTGGGCAACAAAGCAAGAATCTGTCTCAAAAGAAAGACAAAATGGATGTCATGAACACAATATGTTCCATTTTGTCCTACTAGTTCTTCAGAACATAAGCTAATTTACTAGAGAGGATGGTCCAATTTGTCTCTCATAATCTGGGAATATAATTTGCAGCACCGTGCCCAAAACAAAATTCTGATGTAATTAATTTGAATACTCCAGATCTTGAAACTATCTTTATCTGCATAACCATCATCATAATTAAATAATAAATAATTTAAATGTTTTCTATGTGAAGCAGAGAACTACTTATATATGAAAAACTGAGGCTCGCAGTTTAAGTAAAAAGTGACTGGAGTTAACATGTAAACATAGGCCTAATTCTAAAAGCCTGTGCTTTTATACTTTTCCATATTGATTCCCATTTTACATTAAAAATGGGAAAGAAAGGCTGGGCCCACTGGTTCATGCCTGTAATCCTACCACTTTGGGAGGCCAAGGCAGACAGATAGCTTGAGCCCAGGAGTTCAGCCTGGGCAACATGGAAAGACCCTGTCTCTACAAAAAAACAAAAATTTGGCCAGGTGACGTGGCTCACGCCTGTAACCCCAGCACTTTGGGAGGCCGAGGCGGGTGGATCATGAGGTCAAGAAATCAAGACCATCCTGGTCAACATGGTGAAACCCCGTTTCTACTAAAAATACAAAAAAAATTAGCTGGGCATGGTGGCACGTGCCTGTAATTCCAGCTACTCAGGAGGCTGAGGCAGGAGAATTGCCTGAACCCAGGAGGCGGAGGTTGCAGTGAGCCAAGATCTCACCATTGCACTCCAGCCTGGGTAACAAGAGCGAAACTCCGTCTCAAAAAAAAAAAAAAAAAAAAGAAAGAAAGAAATTATAACCTGGGAAAGTTGTACATCAAGTCCATATACTTCCAACTACTATATCTGTAATTTCTTTCACTAAATTATCAATGCTTCCTTCAGATAAACAGAAATCAAAACAATTCTGTGGTTCCTTAAGTTCTTGATTAGCTATTTCTCAACATTATGTTGACAAATATTTACTGATTGCTAACTGTATGCCAGCACTATTCTAGCTGTTTGGGGACAGGGCAGCAAACAAGACAGCCCTGAAGCCATAAACATGTAACAAATAGGGTAACATCATATATTGAAAATAAGATGATACAACAGCAACTGAAGGCATTACTTAAAATAAGGTGAGGTTGGATGCGGAGGCTCACACCTGTAATTCCAGCACTTTGGGAGACCAAGGCGGGTGGATCACCTGAGGTCAGGGGTTCCAGACTAGCGTGGCTAACAAGGTGAAACCCTGTCTCTACTAAAAAATACAAAAATTAGCCAGGCACCGTGCTCAGCGGCTCACACCTGTAATCCCAGCACTTTGGGAGGTCAAGGCAGGTGGAACACTTGAGATCTGGAATTCAACACCAGCCTGGCCAACATGGTGAAACCCCATCTCTACTAAAAATACAAAAATTAGCCAGGCATGGTGGCGCATGTCTGTAATTCAGGCTACCTGGGAGGCTGAGGCACAATAATCACTTGAACCTGGGGGGCAGAGGTTGCAGTGAGCCTAGATCACACCACTGCATTCCAGCCTGGGTGACAAGTAAGAAACTCTGTCTAAAAAAAAAAAAAAATAGCTGGGCTCAGTGGTGCGTGCCTGTAACCCCAGCTACTCGGCAGGCTGAGGCAAGAGAATCACTTGAACCTGAAAGGCAGAAGTTGCAGTAAGCTGAGATCGCACCACTGTACTCCAGCCTGGGCAACAGAGCGAGACTGTGTCTCAATAAAATAAAATAAACAGATACACATAATTTAAAAAATCTATTAAGACTCCATCTCAAAACAAACAAACAGAAATAAGGTGATCAAAGAAGGTCTTTCTGAAGAGGTAATATTTGAGCTTAGATCTTAAACAATGAGAAGGAAGCAGGATGTGGAGAAGCTCTAGGCAGGGCAGATGGTATGGGACTTATATACCAATGTAAAAGAAATCTTTACCTTATTGCAATGGGATATGATTGCAGGGTTTTAAAGTAGAGGAATGACATTTTCTTATGTTACAGAAAGATCACTTTAGAAAATAATGGTAATGAATGCTACAGTCAAGCAAATTTAAAGAACTCATCTATGGAACATATCCTCAGGTAGCCATTTCTCTAAATTATTTCCTTTAATACGAACAAAAGTCTAATTACACATCATGAAATAAAGGATAAAATAAAAATATCTCTGGAATAGCTAACAGTTACTTAAATTTATCCTGAGGTCTAAATATAAATTACTAAATAATGGATGTCAGAAGAAAAGAGATAAGCAAAGTGGCATCAGGAAAATGGACAGCAAGGCTGAGAAAGCCAAAGATACCTACTTCACAATTCTTCCTAAAGCTGACTGAGAAACCAAACTTAAACTAAACTAAGTCTAACTGTAAAGAAATAAGAACTTAAATGAAAACAAAGCCCAATGCCTAAACTGTTTTCACTGTGCCCCACACCACTCTGCCAAATATTTCTCTCAAATCGCTTTATTTACAATGAGATCAATGAAGTTCTTTAAATGTAAATACAAAACATCTAAAATTAATGTTAACCATTTTATAAAGTTAAATTCCATTCCACTAGAAAAACAACATCAAAGTATAAAGTTGTTTTAGCCAAAAGCACTTAACTATATAAGCTATACACAATGCACTTCAACTGAACCACTGCCCTCCTGGAGCAATCATTTTTCACTCTTAGGATATCAACAGGCTGGGCACGGTGGCTCACACCTGTAATCCCAGCACTTTGGGAGGCCAAGAAGGGCATATCACGAGGTTAGGAGATGGAGACCATCCTGGCTAACATGGTGAATTCACGTCTCCACTAAAAATACAAAAAATTAGCCGGGCGGGGTAGCGCGCACCTGTAGTCCTAGCTACTCAGGTTGCTGAGGCAGAAGAATCACTTGAACACAGCAGGCAGAGGTTGCACAGGCAGCCAAAATAGCTCTGCAACCTGCACTCCAGCCTGGGAAACAGAGCAAGGCTCCATCTCAAAAAGATATCAACAAAGGAAATAAGTTCAGGCAGAACAGCAACAACAGCAGAGGTAAAAAATTCTGGCTTCGTTGTTTCTCATTATTGCTGACTAGAAAAAAAAACTAATTGTTACTTGTGATTCCTCACAGCAGGGATGGGACAGGGACCAACTTACTCTTGCAAATGATGGAACCATATAGTTAAAGCCCCAGAGCCCAAAGGTGAGGAAGTGTAAAATGCTTGTATAGTTTAGTAAAAATGTTTTAAAATAGGGTGGAGAATAGGTTCTCCCACATTAGAACGGCTTGCAATATATCACTGGCATACCAAGTACATTAATCATTATTTTACAAAGTTAATGCTGAAGTCAAATCCTAACCCCACATTTTACTAAGTAACCTTAAGCAAGTTAACATTTCTGAGCCTTAGTTTTCTCGTTTATAAATCAGTGATTAAAAAATCTACTTCTCAGATGATTTTAAGGTACAATGAGATGACTGGCACATAGCAGGTACTTAACATGTGAGTCTTTGATGATGACTGTTAGCATATTTGATTTTTGCACGTTATAATTTTACCTCTGGGCAAGAAAATATTTGATCTGCTATTGGTAAACACAGGTAATTCTGTCTTGTCTCTAATAATTTCTCTGCATTATTATTCAAAGAACCATAAAACATCCCTCCCAAAACTTTAAACAAGAATAGTTTGAAGCATGGGGCTGATAATTTCGCAAGCTTTATCTATCTGTTCTCTAAAAGGTAAACAAAACAAAACACTGCAGGAGTGCTGGCAGAAGTAGAGTAAGGCAGAATAATCGATGATGGGTCTCACTGGTGAAATGCCGCAGGCAGGAAGCAAAGAAAAATTCTAATAGATATATATGGAGTAAGAGTTAACCCTCTCTTCTCAGCAGGAACCAAGAGTGACTTCTCCACACTTCCTCCTATAAGATTTAAACCTTCTGCAAACAATCCATGCTTTAACAGAGCTCGTTTCTGCAGTAAAGCAGCAAAATGGAAAAATATTCTCCAGAATAAAGACAAAAAGGTACTACATATTCAAAAAGCACATTTCTTGTTGTCATTACCTATGAAATCAACTCAATTGTGTAAAAAAGTATTTCAGGTAATTCAAAAGTAAATGGGCCGGGCGCGGGGCTCATACCTGAAATCCCTGCACTTTGGGAGGCCGAGGTGGGTGGATCACCTGAGGTCAGGAGTTCGAGACCAGCCTGGCCAACACGATGAAACCCCGTCTCTACTAAAAATACAAAAATTAGCCGGACGTGGTGGGGGCGCCTGTAATCCCAACTACTTGGGAGGCTGAGGCAGGAGAATCCCTTGAACCCGGGAGGCGGAGGTTGCAGTGAGCCGAGATCGCGCCACTGGACTCCAGCCTGGGCGAAAAGAGCAAAACTCCGTCTCAAAAAAAAAAAGTAACTGGACACGCTTTATATTTTAAGGTATTAATGATGATGCTGACTACAGTATCGCAGTTGTTTCCGGTCAGTATCCAAGAAACCTGTATTTTATTGCAGCAAACACAGGTACAGGGGAAACCCGGTGGTGCCTCCGATCTATAGAGCTCATGCTGCTTCTTCACATTCACCCAGGTAAGGCTCTCCTTACTACACATCACAAGTTTTAGGTACATTCATCCAGAAAAGGCACTCCTTATTAAACACCACTGGATTTACTACTGCTTAAAACCACAGCTTGCCTACCATCAGGAAAGCCAGAAATCATTAACACGTCAAGGCCTGTAAGAAATAAACGGACTCGACAATTTCCGCGAAGGTTCGGAAAAATCAACAACACACCCTCCGAGGCTCTGAAATAGATATTTTTAAAAACAGGTAAATCTCTATGGATCTGGCCCAACGGCCCAAGGTCACAACAAGTCAATGGCTAAAAAACCCAAGAAATGAGTTCCTGTAGTTCAGGACAATCCTGGCTAGGAATGGAGTCTGGGTTTGGGAACACTCGGGTCAAACCTTTAACGTGAACAACCCCAACCAAATGCAGTGGCTCCGTGGGCAAACCTCAAGCGTTTCGGGACATATTTCCTTCCATTTCCCCAGTCTTCCCTTCCTTAGTCACCCCCAACACTCACATCTCCGGAGCCACTTCATCCAATGGTAGACGATAGTACTGTGGTGTTTCTTGTTCTCTATACACCAAGACGACAAGCCTTGAATGGATTCCATGGTGTTGGTTACAGACTGGAATTTTCGATCCAACGAGGACTCCAGAGCCCCTGCTGAAGAGGCCGACGAGGAGGAGGCCTTACTGCTGCCTCCGCCGCCGCCGGCCGCCATCTTCCCGGTTTGCACAAGCGCTGCTGCTCCTCTGGCGGCAGCGGCGGCGGGAGCGGGCAAAACAATCACTGCGAGTGCGTGAAAGCCGTAGGTGGGGAGGGAGGCCAGGGGGTGGGGATGGTGCACGCGCTGGGCTCCTCCGGAGGTACGGACGGGAACACAAGCTGCTGGGCACGCTGGCAGCTCCTACACGCTGCAAGGAGGGGCTGCGGGTCCCGGAGGTTTTACCAATATTGTTCAAGGGGTCGTGTTGAAACCAGTCAGTAATCACGGAAAAACTACGCAGAAAACAGGACCTTCAAAGCCTTTCAAAACGCCTCACGCCGAAACTAATGGTTTTATACTTTTCGGCTCTCAATGCTAAGGCCCTTCCCCGCCCCTGTCCCCACACTCCTGTGAGCCAGGTCGGGCGTTAATATCTTAAATTTAATACTACCCGACTGCCCCTTCAGTTGCAGAAATCTCTCTCCTTTAGACTCGCTAGCACAGAAAAGGTCCAACGCTACCTAGTCAGGATTTTTTTTTTGCAACGCAATACCAGCAAAAGGGGCAGCAACACTATCGCGCACGCGCCGCTTGGCCCCGCCCCTCCCGCTTCCTTCTCAACCTTGAAAGCAGAAAGAGGCGTGATGGCGGGGCAACCTGACCAATCAGGAATGGAAAACGAGAAGCCCGCGCAGGAGCTCTGAAGCCCCCAGGGCCCAGGAAGCTCTTCGATTATTTGTGCGCCTGCGCAGAAGGTCAGCGTGTAGCGGGCTGCAAAAACTAGGAGGGAAGGGTGAGGGTGCTGGTATAACTAAGGTTAGAGGGAGGAGCTCCACCGCTCCGCCCCGCCTTTTGTTGCCTTGGGTCGCTGCCTTGGGAGTGTTCTGCTCACACAACAGAGACAGAAAATTCCCACCACTGAGACCACTGTTGGTCTGGCGGCTGCAGTCATCGCCGCCAACTCCTCGGGGCAGCGACGCGCGACAAAATGGCTGGCAGACATCTTGCAGCACCACAGAAGATGCGCATGCGCCAGCTCCAGTGAGCTATTCACTACGCAGACTCCGAGACCAAACCGTATTTCTCGCGTCTCTTGGAAGATAACATTCACAGCTGCTTGACCATTTACGTTAGAGGAAAAGGAAATAAATGAGGAAAGAAAATTTTCCCATAAAATTTTTCGAGGGGAAGAAAATGGCAAGATGTGACCTCATTTTCGCCAGCTATGTTACAATCTTAAAATTGCATAATACATTATAGTTGGCAAGAGCCTTACATAACTATTATGAGCCTTATATGAACCGTTCCATGGCAGGTACCTATGTAAATCATCCGGGCTAATTTAGAGGATCCTGTGTTCCCACTAAGCATATACAATTTTAATTTTTTTGACGTCTCCCCACTACAGTCACACTTGTAGGGAATCTATTTGTCAAATTCATGTCCACTGTTCATTAATTCAGGTTGTTGAACGTCTTGTGCCAAGTAGTTTTAGATGATGGGGAATAATACAAAGCAAAACACAAAAATCCCTTCCCTCCGGGGTTTAGTGGCAGGAGACCACAAACAAGGACATTTCAGACAGTACTGAATTCTGTAAAAAGGTGAAGGAGGATAAGGGAGAAAGGTTTTTGTGTGTGTGTGTGTGTGTGTGTGTGTGTGTGTGCGCGCGCGCGCGCGCGCGCGCCAGTATGAGAATAGTGGTATGGCCGGGCGCGGTGGCTCAAGCCTGTAATCCCAGCACTTTGGGAGGCCGAGGCGGGTGGATCAGGAGGTCAAGAGATCAAGACCATCCTGGTCAATATGCTGAAACCCCGTCTCTACTCAAAATACAAAAAATTAGCTGGGCATGGTGGCGCGTGCCTATAATCCCAGCTACTCAGGAGGCTGAGGCAGGAGAATTGCCTGAACCCAGGAGGCGGAGGTTGCGGTGATCCGAGATCGCGCCATTGTACTCCAGCCTGGGTAACAAGAGCGAAACTCTGTCTCAAAAAAAAAAAAGAAAGAAACAAAACAAACAAAAAAAAACCTCGGTCTGAACATTGACGAAAAAGCAACCAAGCAAACAGATACGGGAGAGGGAGAGTGGAACATGCTGGCAGAAGGAACAGTAAGTGCAAAGGCCCTAAAACAGGCTGTCGCTCTGTCCCTGGCCAGGCTAGAGTGCAGTGGCACCATGGTAG
>CM052667.1:38669345-38702462 GCA_028533165.1 Leontopithecus rosalia | reverse complement strand
AAAAAAAAAAAAAAAAAAAAATAAGATAATAGGCAAAAGAAAAAGTAGTTTTTTGATCAAAGCAGAGCTTTTTTGATCCGAAAGTCTTTTTTTTTTTTTTTTGCCTTCTGTCCTTAGGGAAAAAAAAACATCAGGCTGGGCACAGTGATTCATGCTTGTAATCCCAGCACTTTGGGAGGTCGAGGTGGGCAGATCACCTGAGGTCAGGAGTTTGAGGCCAGTCTGGCCAACATGGAGAAACCCCATCTCTATTAAAAATACAAAATTAGCTCGATGTGGTCGTGCATGCCTGTAATCCCAGCTACTCGAGAGGCTGAGGCAGGAGAATCACTCAAACTGGGGAGGCAGAGGTTGTGGTGAGCCAAGATTGCACCATTGTACTCCAGCCTGGGCAACACAGTGAAACCGTCTCAAAAAAAAAAAAAAAAAAAAATCAAACAATAATATAATACAGACACTGTACACATGAATGTATTGCTTACTTAATTTGCTTTTTCTTTGAGACGGTCTCATTCTGTCACCCAGGCTGGATTACAGTGGCACGATCACAGCTTACTACAGCCTCGACCTCCCCAAGCTCAAGTGATCCTCCCACCTCAGCTTCCTGAGTAGCTGAGAATACAGCTGTGTGCCTCCACACTGCAAATTTTTGTACTTTTTGTAGAGATGACGTTTCACCATGCCCAGGCTGGTCTCAAACTCCTGGTCTCAAGCAATCTCCCTACCTCAGCCTCCCAAAGTGCTAGGATTACAGGCATGAGCCACCATGCCTACCTGCTTGCTGAATTTTCAAATACTGAATAAATTCCTGTAACCAGTACTCAGATTCAGGACAGACACAGAAACCAGCTGGTAGAAAAGCCTTAAATGATAGGCAAAAAAATAACTTTATCACTCATGCATATAATCATGTAGTAAACACTATATGAATGTCTAGAAGGCTCAAAGTTTAAATGGGTCTTTCTAAATTTCCTGAACACTATTCTAGTGTTAGCAAGAGTGTCACAGGGAGGGAATAAGATGAACGGCCAGATGCACCATCCCCACCTCCCACAGCTCTCCCACTTAATTCCCCTCTAACCCCCATTCACCATCTCCCTTCGTGTTAGATGTCTGTTCATCCCACTTTATCCGATGCAGCATAAGACGCTTAAATTTCTTCTGGGCCTTGGGGCCTGGAAACAGAGAAGAATTTTGCCAGAACTGTGGAAGATGATGGGGCAGAAAGAACCTCTGAGCTCATCTAATGCTCAGACATTAATGTGGTAGTTTGAACTAATCCCAAGCAACACATTTTAGGGCCTTCTACTCCAATGAACACAGAAGCAGAGACCTAGAATATTTTATCAGACACGACACTAAAATACTCATTTTCTCCTTTCTCCCCACAATGCTAGTCACTCTAAGCCTAGGGTTGTCTGGGGGATAGTATCCCTCAAGTTTTTCAGACTCACCCCCTTCCACTACTACCACGTTGACATCCTTGTGCAGTACCACCACCCCTGTCAGGTACAGTTGCCCAGCATTGGCCTCAATCTTGAACTTCTTGGCTGGGTTGCTCAAATTTCGCACTCTGGAGAAGGGAAAGTTTAGTTATGTCTTCCATTTTAGTATCAGCAGCTGCCTGAATGGAGTGGCAAGTAAACAGATGAATCCAAAATGGTTTCCTCTCTATAAACAAAGGCCTCTGGAGTAAACAAATAGATGAATGCTTAAAAGGTAGAGTTGATGAGTCTAGAAACATTTCCACAATCTTGTATGTCTTCAAAGTCTAGGACTTTATACCATACAATAGCAGGTAACCAAAATTTACTCTAATGATCAGGGAGAGGTATTTACTATCATCCAAAAATATTCACAATCTCATTATTCTTGACAATATAAAGATCTACAAATTTTTTGTCCTCTAGATCCTTATAATATAGGATCACTCAGTTGGGCGCAGTGGCTCATGCCAGTAATCCCAGCACTTTGGGAGGCTGAGGTGAGCAGATCTCAAGGTCAGGAGTTAGAGACCAGCCTGGCCAATATGGTGAAACCCCATCTCTACTAAAAATACAAAAATTTAGCTGAGCATGGGGCACGCACCTATAATTCTAGCTATTCGGGAGGCTGAGGCAGGAGAATCACTTGAACTCAGGAGACAGAGGTTACAGTGAGCCGAGACTGTGCTACTACACTCCATTCTGGGCAACAAAGCAAGATTCTGTCTCAAAAAATAAAAATAAGGCCAGGCGCGGTGGCTCGAGCCTGTAATCCCAGCACTTTGGGAGGCCAAGGTGGGTGGATCACGAGGTCAAGAGATCGAGACCATCTTGGTCAACATGGTGAAACCCCATCTCTACTAAAAATACAAAAAATTAGCTAGGCATGGTGGCGCATGCCTGTAATCCCAGCTACTCAGGAGGATGAGGCAGGAGAATGGCCTAAATCCAGGAGGCGGAGGTTGTGGTGAGCTGAGATCACGCCATTGCACTCCAGCCTGGGTAACAAGAGCAAAACTCCGTCTCAAAAATAAATAAATAAAAATTAAAATAAAATATATATATATATACACACACACACACACACACACACACACATATATATATATATATATATGATCAGTATATAGGCATGAAAATTTTCTAGAAGGATATGTGAAAAACTGTTAATAGCAATTACCTAAAGACAGTGGTTCTAAGGGATCAGAGAATAGAAAGGGGACATTTTGAGTAAGTGTATTGTCAGATAATTTTTTCTGATTTTTTTTTTGAGACAAAGTCTCACTCTCACCCAGGCTGGAGTACAGTGGCACAATCTCGGCTTACTGCAACCTCCGCCTTCTTGGTTCAAGCGATCCTCCTGCCTCAGCCTCCTGAGTAGCTGGGACTACAGGCACATGACATCACACCTGACTGGTTTTTTTTTTTCTTTTTGAGACGGTGTTTCGCTCTGTCTCCAGGCAGTAGTGCAGTGGCTGGATCTCAGCTCACTGCAATCTCTGCCTCCCAGGTTCAAGCAATTCTCCTGCCCCAGCCTCCCAAGTACCTGGGATTACAGGTGCATGCCACCATGCCCAGCTAATTTTTTGGATTTTAATAGAGATGGGGTTTCACCATGTTGGCCAGGATGGTCTAGATCTCTTGACCTCGTGATCCACCCACCTTGGCCTCCCAAAAGTGCTGGGATTACAGGAATGAGTCACAGGGCCCGGTAATTTTTTAAAAATCTTAATAAGCATTCACTACTTTTGTAATAACGTACCACTTTTATAATAAAGAACTAGTTAAGGCCAGGCGTGGTGACTCACGCCTGTAATCCAAGCACTTTGGAGGCCAAGGCAGGCAGATCACCTGGGGTTGGGAGTTCAACACCAGCCTGACCAATATGATGAAACCTTGTTTTTTTTTTTGTTTTTTAAAAAAGAACTAGTTAATAAAACTAAGCATATTTTAAAAATAGAAGATACACAGCCAGACGTGGTGGCTCATGCCTGTAATCCCAGCACATTGGAAGGCTGAGGTGGGCGGATCTCAAGGTCAAGAAATCAAGACCATTCTAGCCAACAAGGTGAAACCCCAACTCTACTAAAAACACAAAAATTAGCCAGGCATGGTGGCACCCGTCTCTAGCCCCAGCTACTCGGGAGGCTAAGGCAGGAGAGGTAGAGGTTGCAGTGAGCCAAGACTGCACCATTGCACTCCAGCCTGGCAACAGAGTAAGACTCTGTCTCAAAAAACAAACACACACACAAAAAGAAGATACATGTGTACTCAATATAAAATAATAACAATATTAAATCAACACAAAGGTAGAAAAATATTTACAGCATATAAAATGAATTTTGGAGTGAGAATGAAACCATTACAGCAATACATCAGGGTAAGGATGTGACTACTGAGGAAAGAAATTTGTAATGCTTCCATGGATGCTGAAAGCAAACTCAGAGTATTTAAAAAAAAAGATGAAAAAAAAAAGAAATAGGATGATTATAGTTCTCAAAGGACATACAATCTTTAGTTCACATCTTGGCCTAAACAAGTATATTGATTTGTTCATTTTTTCAGAGCTAACATCCAGGTAAAAAAAAGACTTGAGACCGAAGAATTGGATAACCATAAACATAAGTCACTAACCCTCACTTTTATAAAAGCTTTACTAGCTCTTGATCCAGACTAGGGTCATTAAAAGGGAGTAGAAACTGGTATTAGGTATGCTTTTCTGCCTCAAGCCCTTGGAAAATGTTTTAGTAATTCTAAGGGGAAGGTTGGCCCAGTATGGACACCTACCTATATACAGATATGTGTACCCCCTGTGAAATGTCTTCTTTAAGCTTTTTAATTTTCTTGACCTTTCTCTGTTCTGCTGTGAGTTTTCGGGCAGCGTTGGCCTCTTCATGCGCTCTGTCGTGACAGGAAGGACATCCACAAGTGAGAAAGGCATTGAAGATCAGAGGCAGGGCTGAGGGAAAGAGAGAGCAACGGAGGACTCTCCCCTCCCTCCAAATGTGGATCCCCCAGAAGAGTTTGGGAAAGGTACTTGCCCGGGGTTTCCACCCAATCCCATGGCACTTACTTCTGCCTTTTTGCCATCTGAGCTCTGACATGGGCTTCTACCTTCGTGGGGTCTTGAACAGCTTCTGTTCCTAATACTCGCATCAAATTAGAAATTCTCACTGCAGTAAAGAGAGGACAGCAATCAATCTTTGAAGTCTCTTCTGCAGCTGGGTAACTTGTTATCTCTTCCATACCCATTCATATGATTTACCTATTTCAAATCTCTGCTCTAAACTCACTTCCTCCAATAACTCCTACCTTGAAAATCCCACCCAATCACTTCAGCATTTGCAAAAGTTCACACAATTAAGTTGAAGAATTGGCATGCATTTATATTACCTGAAAATTTATGAAGGAACTTCATAAATGTGGAATTTAATTTATTTCATATTTTTCACACTGATCACAGCATCCAGTAAAAGAGCTTATACATAACAGCTGCTCACTCAAAATATTGATGAATGAGAATGTAACTACAGGGGCAAGTTTTTTATCCTATACTTTCATTGCAAAAATTAAAACATTAAGAATTATTTACATAAAAAGTCTACACAAATATTGCAAGTACTATCTTAATGAATTTCAAGACCAGTATTCTTCCAGGAAAACCAGAGTGCTGTATAATCAGTATGCTTAAAAATAAGCCTTAAATGGCCTCTATAACGAATGTGTTGACCTATCTTAATATGAAAAGATGGTAGAAAACTTGGAGAAAAAAAGACTCCAAGAATGACTCTTAGAAACAGAAATCACCCAAATATAGAAATGTTAAAGTTCCTCCAGAATTAAAGACATAAACTTGCTACCCTTTTTAGCAGCGGAGGCCACTAAGAAATTTACCTTTGGGTTCTGGAGGTGGCATTAGGCCCAGCCTGACTTTTTCTTGTAGTTCTTTCTGTGCTTCCCTCCTTGTTTGTCTCCGAAGTTTTTTCTGTTCCTTCTTGGTAAGATATACTCCCAGCGTAACTGGTGTATCATTGTCAACTGTCAGGCAGAAAAATTAGTATACCAAAGCAGTAAGAATATATATACATATATATTTTTTTTTTTGAAAAGGAGTCTCACTCTGTCGCCCAGGATGGAGTGCAATGGCATGATCTCAGCTCACTGCAGCCTCTGCCTCCCCGATTCAAGCGATTCTCCTGCCTCAGCCTCCTGTAGGATTACAAGTACACGCCTCCATGCCTTGCTAATGTTTGTATTTTAGTAGAGACAGGGTTTCACCATGTTGGCCAGGCATGAACCACTGAATCCAGCCAGCAATAATAATATTAAAGAGACCAAGGTAAATATCAGTATCATTAAAAGAAAATTTAGGCTGGACACAGTGGCTTATGCCTGTAATTCTAGCACTTTGGTAGGCCACGGTGGGAGGATCACTTGAGCCCAAGAGTTCAAGACCAGCCTGGACAAAAAAGTGAGACCCGACTCTACTATAAACATTTTATGTAAAAAAAAAAAAATTGAAACTTTAAATAGAGAATGAAGAAAACTCATTAATTAATAAGAGATTAGTAAGATTAAAATCAGTTCAAGCCAACGCACTATGGCAATGTTCTTAAAAAAAATTCTTATCTTTCTTAAGTAGTGTTCTTAGTTATTTTCCTTTTTTTTTTTTTTGAGACGGAGTTTCACTCTTGTTACCCAGGCTGGAGTGCAATGGCGCAATCTCGGCTCACCGCAACCTCCGCCTCCTGGGTTCAGGCAATTCTCCTGCCTCAACCTCCTGAGTAGCTAGGATTACAGGCACGCGCCATCATGCCCCGCTAATTTTTTGTATCTTTAGTAGAGACGGGGTTTCACCGTGTTGACCAGGATGGTCTCGATCTCTTGACCTCGTGATCCACCCGCCTCGGCCTCCCAAAGTGCTGGGATTACAGGCTTGAGCCACCATGCCCGGCCAGTTATTTTCCTTTAAGCTGTTAAATCCCTTCATCAAATGATACCTGGCAAATATAGAAAACAAAATTAGGGCCAGGTGCCATGGCTCATGCCTGTAATCCCAACACTTTGGGAGGCCAAGGTGGGTGGATCACTTGAGGTCAGGAGTTTAAGACCAGCATGCCCAACATAGCAAAATCCTGCCTCTACTAAAAATACAAAAATTAGCTGGGTGTGGTAGCAGGCACCTATAATCCCAGCTACTTGGTAGGTTGAGGCAGGAGAATCGCTTAAACCCAGGGGGTGGAGGTTACAGTGAGCTCAGATTGCACCATTACACTCCAGCCTGGGTGACAAGAGAGAAACTCCGTTTCAAAAAAAAAAAATTAGGCTGGCCTCAGTGGCTCAAGCCTGTAATCCCAGCACTTTGGGAGGCCTAGGCAGGTGGATCACGAGGTCAGGAATCTGAGACCAGCCTAGCCAATATGATGAAACCCCATTTCTACTAAAATATAAAAATTAGCTAGGTATGATGACTCAAGCCTGTAGTCCCAGCTACTCAGGAGGCTGAGGCAGAAGAATTGCTGGAACCTGGGAGATGGAGGTAGCAGTGAGCCAAGATTGCACCACTGCACTCCAGCCTGGGCGACACAGCAAGACTCCATCATAAAAAAAAAAATCAAAAATTAAAAACTTAAAAATAAGTAAAACAAAAAACAAAAACCCCACATTCTTCTCCTAATGATTCACACTGATAACAGCTAAGTAGATTGAATCTAGTTAAGTAAATTTCAGTGACTATTACAAATTGTATTGTCTGTTTTGTTTTTGAGACAGGGTCTCTCTCTGTCACCCAAACTGGAGTGTAGAGGCACGTTCACACCTTAATACAATCTCTACCTCCTGGGTTCATGCAATCCACCCCCCATCAGCCTCCCAAGTAGCTAGGACTACCATGCATGCCACCATGCCAGCTCATTTTTTGTAGAGACAAGGATTTACCACCGGGCCTAGTCATAATTTATATTAAGATCTCAAACTACTTTTTAAACTTATTGAAAGATACTGTCAAGTAAACTTATCAATTAGGATATTTTCTCCTAGTTTATCCCAAGTGTTAAAATCGCCTATGATTTGCCTAAGCCTTGAAGAATGCATTTCAGTTATCATCTCTACAAATGAGGAAATTCCCAGTATTCAAAATGACATATCCATGGCCAGGCATTCCGCTAGTTAAAAACACAGCCACAACTAAAACCTACCTTTTTTGACTAAGCCAAAAAACTTTGCTACAAAAAGAAACAAGGAAAACTGTCCACAGAGGAGGTCTACAGAAAAAAAAAATTTAAAAAGGAAAAAATAAACTAAAAAAGCAAGAGAAGAAAAAAGAAATGCTAAAGACAAAGAAAATAGACGGGCAAGAGTATAGTGTGGTGTACAAGACTAGAGCTGGTATTAGCACTATGGCAAAAGCCCAATTTGTACTATACATCAATGAGGTCATCTATAGATGAGATCTCAATGCTCTAGAGCTACACTCTTCAATACAGTAGTCATTAGCCATATGAGCTATTTAAATTTAAATAGATTAAAACTGAATAAGGGCTGGTACAGTGGCTCATGCTTGTAATCCCAGCACTTTGGGAAGCCGAGGTGGAAGGATTGCTTAAGCCCAGGAATTCAAGACAAGACTAGGCAAAATGCAAAACCTGTCTCTCTACAAAAAAAAACAGGAAAAAATTAGCTGGGCATGGTGGCATGTGCTTATAGTCCCAGCGATCCAGGAGGTTGAGTTGGGAGGATCACCTGGGCCTGGGAGGTGAGGGCTGCAGTGAGTCACCGCATTTCAGCCTGGGCTACAAGAGTGAGACCCTGTCCCCCAAAAAAAAAAAAAAAAAAATTCAGGCTAGACACAGTGGCTCACGCCTTTAATTCCAGCACTTTGGGAGGCTGAGGCAGGCGGATAACTTGAGGCCAGGAGCTCAACACCAGCCTGGCCAGTATGGGGGAAGCCCATCTCTACTAAAAATACAAAATTAGCTTGGCATGGTGGTGCATGCCTATAGTATCAGCTACTCAGGAGGCAGAGGTTGCAGTGAGCCAAGATCACACCACTGCACTCTAGCCTGGGTGACAGAACAACATTCTATCTCAAAAAAAAAAAATTAAAAATTCAATTCCGGCCGGGCGCGGTGGCTCAAGCCTGTAATCCCAGCACTTTGGGAGGCCGAGGCGGGTGGATCACAAGGTCAACAGATCGAGACCATCCTGGTCAACATAGTGAAACCCCGTCTCTACTAAAGATACAAAAAATTAGCTGGGCCCGGTGGCGTGTGCCTGTAATCCTAGCTACTCGGGAGGCTGAAGCAGGAGAATTGCCTGAACCCAGGAGGTGGAGGTTGTGGTGAGCCAAGATCGCGCCATTGCACTCCAGCCTGGGTAACAAGAGCGAAACTCCATCTCAAAAAAAAAAAAAAAAAAAAAAAAATTTCAATTCCTCAGTTGTATTGTGTAACTCAACACTCACATATGGAGGTGATCACTCTGTGACTTTCCTCTATGTAAACATTAATAAATTTGTATGCCTTTTCTCCAACTAATGTGCCTTATGTGCCTTTTCCGAATTAATTTTTCACTGAAACTTCATAGGGAAAAGGGAAAGTCTTTTCCCTTGGCCCCTATAGTAGACACAAACTGTTTTTCCCTGTATTTCTTCACCAGTTTGTTAATCTTTTTCAAAAAACACCCATTTCTGTCAAAAAACACTCAATTTTGTCTTCCTGTGGCTTTTTTTTTTTTTGAGACTGTCTCACTGTCATCCAGGCTGGAGTGCAGTGGCACAATCTCAGCTCACTGCAACATCCACCTCCCAGGTTAAAGTGATTCTTGTGCTGCAGCCTCCCTAGTAGCTGGGACTACAGGCATGTGCCACCACACCTGGCTAATTTTTGTATTTTTAGTAGAGATGGGGTTTCGCCATGTTGCCCAGGCAAGTTGCAAACTCCTGGCCTTATGGGCTCTGGCCGACTCAGCCTCCCAAAGTGCTGGGATTATAGGCGTGAGCCGCTGTGCCCAGTCTTCTGAGGCATTTTAATTTTTTTCCCCACTATTTTTATTTTATTCATTTATTTTTATTTTATTCTTAAGAGAAACAAGTTTGGGCCAGGTGCAGTCGCTCACGCCTGTAATCTTAGCATTTTGGGAGGCTGAGGCAGGCAGATCACCTGAGGTTGGGAGTTTGAGACCAGCCTGACCAACATAGAGAAACCCCGTCTCTACTAAAAATACAAAATTAGCCAGGTGTGGTGGTGCATGCCTGTAATCCCAGCTACTCGGGAGGCTGAGCCAGAACTGCTTGAACCCGGGAGGTGGAGGTTGCAGTGAGCCGAGATCACATGATTGCACTCCAGCCTGGACAAGAGCAAAACTCCACCTTAAAAAAAAAAAAAAAAAAAATAGAGAGAGCCAGAGAGAAGCAACTTTGTTTCCCAGTTTCAACTTTGGAAACTAACAAAAAGCCCTTTGGAGTTAGCATCCCTTACAGTGGGTAGGGGAGCATATTGCATCTAATATAACACACCACCCCGAAAGTTCAGCTCTTGCATTTGCATTTAGGTGTGGACGCTAGGACAGCATGGTTCTATAAAAGGAGCAAGCTGAGGGGTGCCTCCTAGGAACAACCAGGGAACTGTAAATGTAAAGCTTCCTGAAATTATTGGGGTTTTTTTCTTTTTGAGACAAGGTCTAGCACCATCACCCAGGCTGGAGTGCAGTGGCGCCATCTCAGCTTATTGCAGCCTCCACCTCCCAGGGTCAAGCCATCCTCCACACCTCAGCCGGGTAGCTGGGACTACAGATACATACCACCATGCCCAGCTGATTTTTACACTTTTTGTCAAGACTCAGTTTTGCCATGTTGCCCAGGTCTCAAACTACTAAGCTCAAGCAATCTGCCCACCTCAGCCTCCCAAAGTGCAGTGATTACAGGCGTGAGCCACCAAACCCAGCCAAATTTTTTTTCCTTGAGATGGGTCTTACTATGTTGCCCAGGCTGGTCTTGAACTCTTGGCCTCAAGTGATCCTCCTGTCTCAGCCTTCCAAAGTGTTCGGATTAGAGGCATGAGCCACCATGCTCAGCTGTCTCATGAAATTCTAAGCACAGGAATCACAAGAACATGCACTTAAAATTTATGTTCACTAGTTAAACCACAAACTATTAACTGTCAGGAAAAAAACTGAATTAAAAAAAAGAATTACCTATGAATACTGGCTACTGTATTGAACAGCACAGACACAGAACGTGTTCATCCCTATATAAACTTCCAGTGGATAATACTGCTCTAGAGACTTAATTTAGCAATCTACACATTACCTGGAGGATTGAGCTGGGCTGGATGTTCAACAAGATTTGTGATTCCAAAATAATCTTCTCTCTTGGGATTTTCCTCTGTACTAAAATTGCAGGAAGAAAAGAAAACACAATATGTGGGTAGAGATGATTCTGAGAGGAGTCTCAGAAACACTGAAAAAACCTATTCTCCATAATGGGTTCTAGTGCTTGATATACCTAAAACAGCATTTACATACTTAAAATATATAATTATACATAATCTTCAAGAGAAGCTGAGTCCCTCTACAGTTGAACACACTCTCCACAGCAGTCATTCCCAACCTTTTTTCTTTTTTTTTTTTGAGACGGAGTTTCACTCGTTACCCAGGCTGGAGTGCAATGGCGCGATCTCGGCTCACCGCAACCTCCACCTCCCAGGTTCAGGCAATTCTCCTGCCTCAGCCGCCCGAGTGGCTAGGATTACAGGCACGCGCCACCATGCCCAGCTAATTTTTTTGTGTTTTTAGTAGAGACGGGGTTTCACCACGTTGACCAGGATGGTCTCGATCTCTTGACCTCGTGATCCACCCACCTCGGCCTCCCAAAGTGCTGGGATTACAGGCTTGAGCCAACCTTTTTTCTACCACACCACAGCTGGTAGATGCTATGTTCTCTCATTAGTGACAGTAGGTCCCTGAGAAAGTGGCTGACAAAGAATGGGCAAGGAAAGGCTAAGATAAAGTCTACTAAAGTCATGTATCAGAATGATGGAGCAGGGCTGGGCACAGTGGCTTATGCCTATAATCCCAGCACTTTGAGAGACTGAGGTAGGCGGATCACCTGAGGTCAGGAATTCAAAGCCAGCCTGGCCAAATAGTGAAATGCTGTTGTCTACTAAAAAGATAAAAATTGGCTTGGTATGGTGGTATGTGTTGTAGTCTCAGCTTACACCAAGGAGGCTGAGGTGGGAGAATTGCTTGAACCCAGGAGGCAGAGGTTGCAGTGAGCCAAGATCATGCCACTGCATTCCAGCCTGGGTGACAGAGCAAGACTCCCTCTCAAAAACAAGCAAACAAAACAAATACAGGAGCTTATGTACACTTACTTATTTCTCTTGGATTTTAAAATTTTAATTAATGCATGAATACCATCCTTCCCACTAAAACCATAGCTTTACTAAAAGGTATTAACTTGAATCTTAAACTTAGCTGATTAAAAACTGGTGGTTTTTTCTTTGAGATGAACTCTTACTCTGTCACCCAGGTTGGAGTGCAGTGGCATGGCTCACTGCAATCTCCGACTCCCAGGTTCAAGCAATTCTCCCACCTCAGCCTCCAGGGTAGGCAGGACCACAGAGCTGTGTCCTATACCACACCCAGCTAATTTTTGTATTTTTAGTAGAGAAGGGGTTTCACTATGTTGTCCAGGCTGGTCTCAAACTCCTGACCACATAATCCACCCACCTGGGCCTCCCAAAGTGCTAAGATTACAGGCGTGAGCCACCATGCCCAGCCTAAAAAACTATTTCTTTTTTTTTTGAGACAGAGTTTTGCTCATTACCCAGCCTGGAGTGCAATGGCGCAATCTAGGCTCACCGCAACCTCTGCCTCCTGGGTTCAAGCAATTCTCCTGCCTCAGCCTCCCTAGTAGCTGGGACTACAGGCGGCACCACCATGCCCAGCTCATTTTTGTATTTTTAGTAGAGACGGGGTTTCACCTTGTTGACCAGGTTGTTCTCGATCTCTTGACCTCGTGATCCACCCACCTCGGCCTCCCAAAGTGCTGGGATCATAGATGTGAGCCACCACGCCCGGCCAAAAACTATTTCTTAAAAAAGGTACTAAAACAAACTCACAGATCAAAGCCATTGGGGATTATGTAAGAGTCCCACCACTCAATTTCAGGGATATCTCCTTCCTTTAGCTCCTTCTTAGGAGCAATGAGGGCAAGCCTAGTCGAAGTATGGATGCCTGTTTTTCGAGCTGCTTGTGAAATCTCTGCCTGTAGCTTCTCCAGTTGAGCCTAAAAACAAAATAAACCAAGACGAAGATAAACTGGAACAATAGAAAATAGAATTTGTAGAATCCCAAATTTTAAAGCTCTTCCTTGTTGAACTCTACACCTAATACAAAAAGTTCATAATTTCTGAAAGCTTAGAAAGGAGCTGTTCTGCTTTATTTTATCTTTTATTTAGTTCATGTACATAGATCTCACCTTTACCCTCTCCCTTCACGCCACAGTATATGCCTATGGTAAATACACAGAAACAGAATTTTATGAAAACCTCACTTTGAGAGGACAAAAAGAAGGCAAAGGTGATTCAATATACAATGAATTAAACTCTCTAGGTATGTTGTCTGCAGTACATTTTAACACCAGGCAAGCTTTCCTCAGTCACTCAGAATGTTTCAAATTGTTTCCCTCCACTCAGTTGTATGTGGAGAATTTTCAAACTCAATTTAATATTTCCACTTATGTAGAAACTAATCAGGAAGAGCAATCTGCTTAAAAAAACATGTATTACAGAAACAAATACAATATTTTTCTTTTTGAGATGGAGTTTTGATCTTTTCCCCAGGCTGGAGGGCAGTGGTATGATCTCAGCTCACTGCAACCTCCGCCTTTTGATTTCAAGTGATTCTCCTGCCTCTGCCTCTGCCTCTGCCTCTGCCTCTGCCTCTGGAGCAGCTGGGATTATAGCCACCCACCACCATGCCCGGCTAATTTTTGTATTTTTAGTAGAGACAGGGTTTTACCATGATAGCCAGGCTGGTCTCCAACTCCTAATGTCATGATCCACTTGCCTCAGCTTCCCAAAGTGCTGTTTTCAAATTGTTCATTGCTTTAAATCAGGAGTCCCCAACTCACCAGTCTGTGGCCTTTTAGGAAATGGGTTGCACAGCAGGTGAGCAGCAGGCAAGCCAATGAAGTTTCATCTGTACTTACAATCACTCCCTATTACCTGAATTACGGTCTGAGCTCTACCTCCTAACAGATCAGCAACAACATTAGATTCTCATAGAAGCACAAACCCTATTGCGAACTGTGCATGCAATGACCTATGCTGTACATTCCTTATGAGAATCTAATGCTTGATATGTCACTATCTCCCATCACACCCCGATGGGACTGTCTCAGCAGGAAAACAAGCTCAAGGATCCCACTGATTTTACATTATGGTGAGTTGTATAATTATTTCATCATATATTACAATAAAATAATAATAGAAATAGGCCAGCGTGGTGGCTCACGCCTGTAATCCGAGCACTTTGAGAGGTCGAGACAGGTGAATCACAAGGTCAGGAGTTTGGGACCAGCCTGGCCAACACAGTGAAACCCTGGCTCTATTAAAAATATAAAAAATGAGGCAGGCATGGTGGCATGCACCTGTAGTCCCAGCTACTCGGGAGGCTAAGGCAAGAGAATTTCTTGAACCCGAAAGGCAGAGGTTGCAGTGAGTCACAAATGCACCACTGCACTTCAGCCCAGATGATAGTGGGAGACTCCATCTCATAAAAAAAAGGCCGGGCACACGGGCTCACACCTGTAATCCCAGCACTTTTGGAGGCCAAGGTGGGTGGATCACCTGAGGTTGGGAGTTCAAGACCAGCCTGATCAACATGGATAACCCCATCTCTAATAAAAATACAAAATTAGCCAGACATAGTGGTGCAGGCCTGCAATCCCAGCTACCTGGGAGGCTGAGGCAGGAGAATTGCTTGAAACCGGGAGACAGAGGTTGCAGTGAGCTGAGATAGTGCCATTGCATTCCATCCTGGGCAAGAGTGAAACTCCATTTCAAAACAACAATAATAATAATAACAGAAATAAAGTACACAATAAATGTATGCGCTTAAACCATCACGAAACCATCCCTATTTCAGGGGAATAATTGTCTTCCATGAAACCAGTCCCTGGAGTCAAAAAGGTTGAAGACTACTGCTTTAAATGACTGGTTTATCTAATTTCTTAGAACACAGAGATTTAACAGTGTTTTCCTGTCAGCTTCTTAACTTTTTCTAAATTCTGGGTTACACTCTAAGCCAGATACCTTTGTCCGTAATCGCTGAGCAATCTTCTCAAATTTGCCCTTGTCATGGAATTTAAAAGTGCGTCTCTGGCGCTGGGAAGGGGCAATGGAGACTCGGGGGTCAAAAAAGGTATTGGACTCCATGTCTTCTGATGGCTTTTCCTTTAGCTGTTGCTTGAATTGTTCCCTCTTCACAGCACGAATATTGGCCTTCAGAGTAGGCATACGGTGTGTCAGCTCAATCTCCTTGCCTGTTGCATCTACAGTGCGCCCTTGCTCATCTAGGATCAGTGGTGTGGGTTTAGTTTGGTCTTTTAACTCCACCTTCCTGAAAAATAGCCCGCAAAGAAATAAATCCTTTATAGAACATTAAGGCAAACAAAAAACAAACAAAATAAAGCCAGGCATGGTGGCTCAAGCCTGGAACCACAGCATTTTGGGAGTCTAAGGCAGCAGGATCACTTGAGCCCAGGAGTTAGAGGTCAGTCTGGGCAACACAAGGAGATCCCGTCTCAACAAAAAATTTAAAATTAGCTGGGTGTGGTGGTATGTACCTGTGGTCGCAGCTACTTAGGAGGTTGAGGAGGATCACTTGAGCCCAGGCAGCTGAGGCTGCAGTGCCTTCACTTTAAGAGTTATTTGGGGCCGGGAACAGTGGCTCAAGCCTGTAATCCCAGCACTTTGGGAGGCTGAGGCAGGCGGATCATGAGGTCAAGAGATCGAGACCATCCTGGCCAAATGGTGAAACCCCATCTCTACTAAAAATACAAAAATTAGCTGGGCGTGGTGGCGTGCGCCTGTAGTCCCGGCTACTCGGAGGCTGAGGCAGGAGAATTGCTTGAACCTGGGAGGCGTAGGTTGCAGTGAGCCGAGATTGTGCCACTGCACTCCAGCCTGGCGCCTGGTGACAAAGTGAGACTCTGTCTCAAAAAAAAAAAAAAGAGTTATTTGGATGGATGGGTGTGGTGGCTCACACTATAATACCCAGCACTTTGGGAGGCTGAGGTGGGTGGATTGCTTGAGTCCAGGAGTTCAAGACCAGCCTGGGCAACATAATGAAACCCCATCTCTACAAAAAATACAAAATTTAGATGGCCGCCTGTAGTTCCAGCTACTTGAGAGGCTAAGGCAGGAGAATCGCTTGAACCTGGGAGGCGGAGATTGCAGTGAGCCAAGATCGTGCCAGTGCACTCCAGCATGGGTGAAACAGTGAGACTCTCTCTCAAAAAATAAATAAATAGACAACAAAAAAATTCTAGGGAACAATCTTATCAGTGAGTAATACCTTTTTTTTTTTTTTTGAGACATGGTCTCACTCTGTTGCCCAGGCTGGAATACATGGCACAATCACAGCTCATTGCAACCTCAACTTCCCAGACTCAAGAAATTCTCCTAAGCTTCCTGAGCAGCTGGAACTACACACATACACTACCACACCAGGCTAATTTTTGTATTTTTTAGAGAGATGGAGTTTTGCCATGTTGCCTAGGTTGGCCTTGAACTCCTAAGCTCAAGCAATCTGCCTGCCTCAGACTCCCAAAGCGCTGGGACTACAGGTGTGAGCCACCTCGTGCAGCCAATAACATCCTGATTAAAAATATCAAAGTGGATATTTCAGTACATAGGGCAATTAAATGAAATGAGTTTATAAATTATATGAATTTATAATCCTTTATTTATCCTTGAATTCTTGAGTCAGGAATGAGATGCCAGATCAACTGCAGATGCTAAAAAAAAAACGTGTAACATCTTTGACCAGTTGCAGAGGAACTTCAGATCTGATCTCATACAATGTGGTTTAATGGCTAAATCTGAATTTGAAACCAGGAAGAAAACTAGGTCTATTTCTAGTTCCAGTATTAGATGAATAACCTTAATCTCAGTTACATCAATCATAAGAAGATAATACACCCTGCAACAGAGAAGCCAAGAGAAAAAAATTCAATGGGTTAATCAATCAAACATAAGAAATATGAAACTGTGAGAAATGATCTAGGTTCTCTGGAAAAAGAGGATCAGTAACTTTTTTTTTTTTTTTTTGAGAGAATCTCGCTCTGTCACCCAGGCCGGAGTACAGTGGTGCACGATCTAAGCTCACTACAACCTCTGCCTCCTGGGTTCAAGCGATTCTCCTGCTTCAGCCTTCCAAGCAGCTAGGATTACAGGCATGCGCCATCACGCCAAGCAAATTTTTGTATTTTTAGTAGAGATGGGGTTTCACCATGTTGGCCAGGCTGGTCTCGAACTCCTGACCTCAGGTAATCCACCCACAGTGGCCTCCCAAAGTGCTAGGATTACAGGCCTGAGACACTGGGCCTCGCCAGATCAGTAACATTCAAAGGTATTCATTGCTTCTCAAACTTCGGAAATGAAAAGGTATTCCATGAAATAGACACTCACGGGGGAGCAATGCCCATGGCGTGGAGATTAGCCAGGCCCACCATGTTGGCATTGCCGATGAGTCCTGGCTTCAGTGCCAGCTGGGCTTGGATTCGAGCTTGTAGTTCAGCTGCTTTCCTTGCCTTCTCAATGGCATCATTCATGAAAGTGGCAGCCTGGGAGGGCTGAATAGTGTTGCCAATTGGAAGTCGCTCTGGTTGGGAGGAAGAAGGAGTCTTTGGCTGTGAGACAGAGAAAAAGAAATCAGAGGAATTGAGACAGGCAGACAGATACACATACATACACACATATACATACACACATCATGGTAGACGGTAGTAGATGATTTTGAAGCGAAACATGCAGTCACCTCTTCTGGTCTCTCATTTTGAGTGGATAGCAAGAAATTCTGTGCAAAAGATCATTCTTTACAGAGTAATCCAGACACAATACCTGAGGTGTAGGAGGGCTAATGAAGCTCAGCTGCTTTTTCCTCTCCTCAATTTGTCGTGTAGCTGCCTCCATCATCTGTTTGATCTGCTCTCCAGGAAAAAAAAAAAATTGAAAAACTGTTAATTTCTTTTTACCTTTCCCATTCAGGTTTCTAAACCCACAAGGCTCTCAAATCTAGAGACTTAAAATTTTCTGAATATCATATTCGTCTGCATTATAGGGCAGAAAATTTAGTCAAGATAAGTAAGCACTGGAATTTTTCAACCCATGTTCCTAAGGCACGATTAGCATATTAGGTAGTAACAGAGTGTGATGACTGAGACTCTGGAGTCAGAGAAATCTGAGCTTGAATCTTAACTCTGCCAGTGAATGCCTTTGTTACCTTGGATAAGGAACTTAGTATCTAACCCTCCTAAGTGTCTAAGAGGGAGAAAAACAGTACCTACCTTACAGGTCTGTTGTAACCACTTAAATAATGTATGCAAACCTAACAAAACCTATACAAATTATTATACTTAAAATTTATTTTTAAATCATGATATAAGTACTAGAATTACTAGTTTGGGAAACAAGACGATGGAGCAAAGACCTGCTCCCTAGTCTCTATAAATACCTTCTGTCCTAAAAAGTTCAGAATAAGCTTTGAGAGTGTGACCAAACAACTCCTCTTGCATTCTGCAAAACTGACCTGTTCTTAAAGTGCTTAAAGATATTTTTAAAAATTTGTCTTTAACATTTTTTCTTGAGTAGATGATATATTCAAAATTCAAAAATTACAAAAGGGCCAGCATGCTGGCTCACACCTGTAATCCCAGCACTTTGGGAAGCTGAGGTGGGTGAATCACTTGAGGTCAGGAGCTCAAGACCAGCTTGGCTAACATGGTGAAACACTGTCTCTAGTAAAAATACAAAAATTAGCCAGGTATGGTAGTGGGCACCTGTAATGCCAGCTACTCAAGAGGCTGAGGCAGGAGAATCACCTAAACTCAGAAGGCGGAGGTTGCAGCGAGCCAAAATCATGCCACTACACTCCAGCCTGAGCAACAGAGGGAGACTCCGTCTCAAAATAAATAAGAAAATAAAAATTACAAAAGGACATGTGAGTACTTCCATCCCCATTCTCCACAAAAAACATCATCGGCTGGGCGTGGTGGCTCGCCTGCAATTCTAACACTTTGGGAGGCTGAGGCAGGAAGATCATTTGAGCCCAGGAGTTCAAGACCAGCCTAGGAAACATGGCAAAACCTCATCTTTACAAAAAAATACAAAAATTAGCCAGGCATGGTGGCTTGAAGTCCCAGCTCCTTAGGAGGCCAAAGTGGGAGGATTGCTCAAGCCCGGGAGGCAGAGGTTACAGTGAGCCAAGATCTTGCCACTGAACTCCAGCCTGGACAACAGACAGACCCTGTCTCAAAAACAAAAACAGGCTGGGCACAGTAGCTCACACCTATAATCCCAGCAGTTTGGGAGGCCAAGGTAGGTGGATCACTTGAAGTCAGGAATTCCAGACCAGCCTGGTCAACATGGTGAAACCCCTGTCTCTACTAAATATGAAAATTAACCATACGTGGTGGCGTTGAACTGATCTGGCGAGGCCCAGTGTCTCAGGCCTGTAATCCTAGCACTTTGGGAGGCCAAGGCGGGTGGATTACCTGAGGTCAGGAGTTCGAGAATTTTCCTGTAGCTCGGAAAATTTCCCAGCTACAGGAGGCTGAGGCAGGAAAATCACTTGAACCTGGGAGGCGGAGGCTGCAGTAAACCAAGATTGCACCACTGTGCTCCAGGCTGAGCGACAGAGAGATACTCCTCAGAAAAAAAATCATCCGTTTCTTTCCTTTCATAAATAGCATATATACGCAAATCCATCCATCTATATGTATGTATATGTTCTATTACGCCCTTCGCATATTAAATGGTAAAAGAAACACTTATTGTTTATGTGGTATCAAAATTATTTAACGATGCCAATTGAAAAAACACAAATACTTCTTGTTAAAAAAAAGTACAAGGGGCCGGGCGCGATGGCTCAAGCCTGTAAATCCCAGCACTTTGGGAGGCCGAGGCGGATGGATCACGAGGTCAAGAGATCGAGACCATCCTGGTCAACAAGGTGAAACCCCGTCTCTACTAAAAATACAAAAAATTAGCTGGACATGGTGGCGCATGCCTGTAATCCCAGCTACTCAGGAGGCTGAGGCAGGAGAATTGCCTGAACCCAGGAGGCGGAGGCTGCGGTGAGCTGAGATAGTGCCATTGCACTCCAGCCTGGGTAACAAGAGCAAAACTCTGTCTCAAAAAAAGCACAAAGTTGGCCAGGGTTGGTGGCTCACACCTATAATCTCAGTACCTTGGGAGGCCGAGGCGGGCAGATCACCTAAGGTCAGGACCAGCCTGTCCAACATGGAGAAACCCCATCTCTATTTAAAACACAAAATTAGCCAGGTATGCTGGTGCACACCTGTAATCCCAGCTACTCAGAAGGACTAGGCAAGAGAATTGCTCGGACACGGGAGGCAGAGGTTGCCGTGAGCGAAATTCCATCTCAAAAAAAAAAAAAAGGCAGCTGGGCGAGGTGGCTCAAGGCTGTAATCCCAGCACTTTGGAAGGCCAAGGCGGGTGGATCACAAGGTCAAGAGATCGGGACCATCCTTAACAAGAGCAAAACTCCGTCTCAAAAAAAAAAAAAAAAAAAGCTTCCTCAAACACTAAACATTAATTCAAATCAAGATCACAAGAGGTCCAGGAGAGGTGGCACACACCTGCAATCCCAGCACTTTGGGTGGCCAAGGCGAGTGGATCACCTGAGGTCAGAAGTTCGAGACCAGTCTGCCCAACATAGTGAAACTTTGTCTCACTAAAAAACAATAATAATAATAATAATAATACAAAAAATTAGCCAGGCATGGTGGCTCACACCTGTAATCCTAGCACTTTGGGGAGGCTGAGGCAGGCGGATCACCTGAGGTCAGGAGTTCAAGACCAGCCTGGCCAACATGGTGAAACTCTGTCTCTATTAAAAATACAAAAATTAGCCAGGCATGGTGGTGAGTGCCTGTAATCCCAGCTACTAGGAAGGCTGAGACAGGAGAATCATTTGAACCTGGGAGGCTGAGGTTACAGTGAGCCTAGATAGTGACACTGCACTCCATTCTGGACAACAAGAGCAAAACTCCAACTCAAAAAAAAAAGAAATCACAATAAATACAGACCCATGCACCCTTTGCTTTTTTAACTCACAAAACCACTTTGCTTCCAGTCCTTAATTACTAACCTGGAGCTTAGTCAGCATGCCAGGGCTCTCTGATGGAGGTCCAGGAATCACCTCTGGCTCTTCTTCCACCTCCTCAAAACGGGGTATTCGTCGCTTCTTTACTCCTGATGATTCCTTAGAGATCTCAGAGTCATCACCAAACACCTCCTAAGGGAACCCAAGATGAAAGAAAAGCTGTATCCCTCCTCACAGGGAGAAGGAAAGAATTATCCTAGCCCCTACCAGCATTTTCTGGCTTTTCCCAGGGGAATATGACACAACCTTGCAAATAGCTACCTGCCAGAAGCAGGATCTACTAGACTCTCCACCAAGTGGACCATCTCACCCAACTTCAACATTCTCCTAATCCAGTCAAACAAATTTCATTCCCATGTTCTTACAAATGTTCCCATCTCAAGGTCTTTGCAAATGCTACTGCCCACATTTATAATGTCTCTCAACTATTCCACAACCCCTGTTCCAAATCCTGCCTAAAACTCACCTCCTATAAGAAGTTTTCCTCATTATAAGCTCACCCCACTCTGATCAAACTTTTGTTTCATACTGTCTTAGCACCTAAGAGCTTGGTTCATATTAGGTTAAATTACATTGTTGATATTTTGTTTCCCAAGTGTTAAGTATTTCAATGTTAGTATAGTTTTCCCAACTAAGTCTAAGCTCTTCCAGGAAAGGGGCCTTCTCTTTCTTCTTCAGTAATCCCCATTAACACCTTGTTTTCATAAAACAGTGGGAACTCAAATATGATGACTAATTTGCAAGGTGAATTTAACAGGACCAAGAGTGGCCAACTGGAAGGGACAATGGGAAAAAGCAAATGTACACACCGGTGGTAGGCTTTGGGTGACATCCCCTCTTCACTAGGAGGGCTCGTGTTTTGCAAGGACATATCCTCAGCCAGGGGCGAGCGCTTCCTGGAACTCCTACAGTTCAAGAAAAAGGACTCTCCCATAATATATTGTGTGGGGTGGGGGCTTGAATGGACCAAAAATGGGACCCGTATCCCAAGGCTATCTAGATACCTCCTTCAAGAAACCATTTTTATTAATCCCACCCAATGTAGTCACTTCATTCACAGTATGCCCTCAGCACTCATACATAAGTATGCCCTACTGGCTTGGCGCAGTGGCTCACACCTGTAAATCCCAGGACTTTGGGAGGCCAAGGCAGGCAGATCACAAGGTCAGGAGTTTGATGTATTCCAGCCCTTTGGGAGGCCAAGGCAGGCGGATCACCTGAGGTTGGGAGTTCGAGACCAGCCTGACCAACATGGAGAAACCCCGTCTCTACTAAAAATACAAAAATTAGCCAGGCATGGTGGCTCATCCCTGTAATCCCAGCTACTCCGGAGGCTGAGGCAGGAGAATTGCTTGAACCTTGAAGGTGGAGGCTGCAATGAGCCAAGATCACACCACTGCACTCCAGCCTGGGCAACAAGAGTAGAACTCCGTCTCAAAAAAAAAAAAAAAAAAAAAGTTCGAGACCAGCCTGACCAACATGGTAAACCCCATCTCTACTAAAGATATAAAAATTAGCCAGGTGTGGTGGCATGTGCCTGTAATCCCAGCTATTTAGGAGGCTGAGGCAGGAGAATTGCTTAAAGCTGGGTGGTGGAGGTTGCAGTGAGCCGAGATTACGCCGCTGCACTCCAGCCTGGACGACAGAGCAAGACTCCATCTCAAAAAGAAAAAAAAAAGAAGTATGCCCTATTATGACATAGTCATCACTGTATAGATCTGTGTATACTATGGATCAATCATTCCCCCTTAAATATAACAAAATTCAACTTAAGTCTGAAATTCTATAGCCAACCCTAAAATTTACATAAAACTGCTACTCAGATTTTATAATATGGGTCTATATACTATATTTTGTGGTATCTCTGCTCTATTAAATTACAGTTCCTGGGCTCAAGAGATCCTCTTGCCTCAGCTTCCCAAGTAGCTGGGATTACAGGCACATGCCACAGTGCCTGGCAAATTACAAATTATTTTAATGCAGGACTATCTCTCCTTTTCTGATCACCCTACAATACTCTAAACACAAAGGGCACACATCTCTCTGGTTTTTCTTGTTCCATAGCCTGCCCAGGGGACCAATCAGACATTGCTTATTCAAAAAGCAATGGGATAGCCAAGGTATCAAGAGAACTTTGGAAGATTTCATAGGAGTCGCAGAATTTTTTTTAATAAAGAGAGATACTGGGAAATGAGTAGAAAGATAGGCTACTTGACACTGCTAATACTGAAAGAGGCCAGGATTAGTCAGCAAATATAGAATAAGAAGCGTAGTAGTTAAGGAGGCACTGACAACTCTTCCAAGTGTTTCACTCATGGCACCAGGTGACCAGCAATATGCCGTGTAGCAAATGGTAAGCTCTCGAGAATATAATAAATAATAGTTACTTTTTGGTATCCTATCTACAAGTGCATTGCAGAGAAACCTCTACAAAGAGACATCAGTGAGGTCTACAGCTCAGGTACCAGTGGAGTCACATTCTAAAACAACTTATAGGCCTCAAATCAAACATAAAATCTTAGAATAATTAGTTTATAGGTAGTAGTAAGAAGGAAAAAAAAGGAAATATGGAGAAAGATGAAAACCAAAACTCCTGTTATCTAAAAAAAGAAAAGGCTACCAATTATTTCTTTGGATACTTCAACCCGTGAACTTGGGTAGTTTGTTATCATAATATGGTGATGACACAAATTCACCTCTTCTACTTTAACGTCTAAGTACCTCTCTTGAACACTTGGTGCTCTAAATCGTGGATATCAAAGTGTGAACTGGTAAACTCAGCAAGTCTGTTACCATTCAAAACAGTCCTGAGCTCATTAGACAGTAAATTGTAACCTACCTTTAGCTCTCGTTTTCTGCTCCTGTCACTGCTAGACTTGGAATGCCTGGAGCTTCGGCCTTCCTCCACAGCCTCAAACAGTTTGTCCACAAATCGGAGAGTAGAATCATCAAGAAAAGGTTTCAGATGATCTGACAGGAAAAAAGGCGGCGGTAGGATTGGAAAGATAAGAGTATATACTCTAATACTAGGCCTAGAACAGGTACCAACACTGGAATTCCATTCCTAGGAGTGAAACAAATTTTAAGTTCTTTGCAGGATTCCTATCTCTCTTACAGTGAATGACCTTGCCCTTTGAGGTGAAAATACAGTTATAACTTTTTAGAGTGGGAAGTCAGTCAGAATAACCTATTTAGGTTGAACATCAAGTTTAAGATGAATAATCGCCGGGCATGGTGGCTCACGCCTGTAATCCTAGCACCTTGGGAGGCTGAGGTGGGTGGATCACCTGAGGTCAGGAGTTCGAGACCAGCGCATCCATCATGGTGAAACCCCATCTTAAAAAACATATAAAATATATATATTAAAAAAAGAAAGATGAATAACCACCCTAACCTTTCCCAAATAGCAAGCTGTAGGAGACTACCATTAACAAAATCTGCCTCCTTCAAGCTTTTTCACGTATTTCATAAAGACTTTTATATGTTGAGATGTCAATCTGAATAACTGAATATGCCTATCTGACTTTAGCATACTTCCTAAGTAAATCTAACTTAAGTGACTCAGTATGGTAGCCAAAGGAAGATTTAAAATATATCACAAATAACATAAAAAACAAGCAATAAGAGAAAAAGGAAAATTTTTAGGCTACTTGCAGTAAAATACAAATGAAAATAAAATATAGCCTGCCCTTTTTTTAGGTGTTCCCAACAGAGAGAATTTTTGGGAAGTTCAAAGCAGTGTTTGGGATCACCCTGTAAGTTAAGACAAAAGATGCAGAAAGGTACATACCAGCCGCCTTTTTCTTGTCCATGCCCTTCCCCACACAGTTCAATGCCGCTGTGACCACTGTAGGCTCTGAGAAACCCAGCACCCTCTTCACTGTCTTCTCTATCCATGGTTTCAGCTCATCCAGCTCCCTCTTAGACAATGCCATTTTTGAGGAAAAAGAACAATAGCTCAAACAGGAATCAATACTACACCTGAAAAAAAAAAAGAGACAAGTTAGAGAATAAGAAAAGACTACAGTGGGCCAGGTGTGGTGGCAATCCCAGCACTTTGGGAGGCCGAGGTGGGTCATTTAAGGTCAGGAGTTCAAGAACAGCCTGACCAACATGGTGAAACCTCGTATCCACTAAAAATAGTAAAAATGAGGCCGAGCATGGTGGCTCATGCCTGTGATCCCAGCACACTGGGAGGTCAAGGCAGGTGGATCACAAGGTTAGGAGTTCGAGACCAGCCTGACCAATACTGTGAAACCGTCTCTACTAAAAATACAAAAATTAGCTGGGCATGGTGGCATGTGCCTGTAATCCCAGCTACTCAGGAGGCTGAGGCAGGAGAAATGCTTAAACCCAGGAGGCAAGATTACGACACTGCACTCCAGCCTGGGAGACAGAGTGAGAATGCGTCTCAAAAAAAAAAAAAAGTAAAAATGAGTTTTGCGTGGTGATGAGCACCTGTAATCTCAGCTACTCAGGAGGCTAAGGCAGGGGAATTGCTTGAAACCAGCAAGGTGGAGGTTGCAGTGAGCCGAGATCATGCCCTTGCACTCCAGCTTGGGCAACAAGAGCAAAACTCCATCTCAAAAAAACAAAAATTAAAGTGGATCCAGGGAAATGCTATACATCAGGAATGCCTTCTCCACCTCTATTCTCAATCCTAGACAAGTTCTGCCAACTCATTTGAAGGCAAATACTTTCCCCAAGAACCATATCTCAAAACACAAAGAGATTCTTTTTTTTTTTTTTTTTTTTTGAGACAGAGTTTCACTCTGTCACCAGGCTAGAGTGCAGTGGGGCAATCCTGGCTCACTACAACCTCTGCCTCCGGGGTTCAAGTGTTTCTTCTGCCTCAGCCTCCCAAGTAGCTGGGACAACAGGTGCATACCACCACACAATGCTAATTTTTGTGTTTTTAGTAGAGATGGGGTTTCACCATGTTGGCCAGGATGGTCTCAATCTCTTGATCTTGTAATCCATCCGCCTTGGCCTTCCAAAGTGCTGGAATTGCAGGTATGAGCCATCGTGCCCTGCCCCATTTGATTTTTAACTCTAACTCTTAAGTTGACCAGTGAAACCTGTGGAATAAATAAACTCTGTGAATAAGCTAAGTCTTAGAAATGAGACTTAGCTTGATCCTGTCATATCAACAAGGACTTGCAAATATAGCAACACTAAAACAAAACTAAAAAAGCCCATCCAGGGGCCAGCTTTTCCATTCTCCGTACTTCTAGGCAGGCATTCGTTGACTTACATAGGCTTCCCTTCTTTTTTGCTTTTTCTTGTTTTTTGTTTTTGAAACAGTCTCGCTCTTTTGCCAGGCTGGAGTGCAGTGGCGCAATCTCGGCTCACTGCAACCTCCACCTCCCAGCTTCAAGCAATTCTCCTGCCTCAGCCTCCCAAGTAGCTGGGACTACAGGCGCACGCCACAATACCCAACTAATTTTTGTATTTTAGTAGAGACAGGGTTTCACCATGTTGGCCAGGATGGTCTCCATCTCTTGACCTCATGATCCACCCGCCTCGGCCTCCCAAAGTGCTGGGATTACAGGCTTGAGCCACCGCGCCTGGCCAATTTTTGCATTTTTAATAGAGACAGGCTTTCACGATGTTGGCCAGGATGGTCTCCATCTCTTCACCGAGTGATCTGCCTGCCTCAGCCTCCCAAAGTGCTGGGATTACAGGTATTGACCCACTGCACCATCTCTACTAAAAATACAAAAATTAGCCTGGCAAGGTGGTGGGCACCTATAATCCCAGCTACTGGTGAGGCTGAAGCAGGAGAATCACTTGAACCCAGGAGGTGGAAACTGCAGTGAGCCAAAATCACGCCACTGCACTCCAGCCTGGGAGACAGAGTAAAACTGTGTCTCAAAAAAAAAAAAAGGACAGGTGCAGTGGCTTACATACGTAATCCCAACACTCTGGGAGGCCAAGGTGGGGGAATCACCTAAGGACAGGAGTTTGAGACCAGCCTGGCCAACATGGTGAAACCTCATCTCTATTAAAAACACAAGAATTCCCAGGCGCAGTGACTCATGCCTGTTATCTCAGCACTTTGGGAGGCCGAGGCAGGTGGATCACGAGGTCAAGAGATCAAGATCATCCTGCCTAACATGGTGAAACCCCATCTCTACTAAAAATACAAAAAATTAGCCAGGCATGGTGGCACGTGCCTGTAGTCACAGCTACTCAGGAGGCTGAGGCAGGAGAATCGCTTGAACCCAGGAGGCAGGGGTTGGAGTGAGCTGAAATCACACCACTGCACTCCAGGCTGGGTGACAGAGTGAGACTCTGTCTCAAAAAAAAAAAAAAAATTAGCTGGGCATGGTGACGCACGCCTGTGATCCCAGCTACTGTGGAGGCTGAGACAGGAGAATCACTTGAACCTGGGAGGCGGAGGCTGCAGTGAGCCAAGATCACGCCACTGTACTGCTGCCTGGGCTACAGAGCAAGACTCCTCGGAGGAAAAAAAAAGTGTCTAAATGGGAGTCAATAAATTGCACTGACCTCAATTTCCAAACTCAGCTATTCCCAGCAGTGCCACTCATCAGAGATCTGGAAATCAATCTTTCAAGATGTTTTAAGATCTCTTTTCTCCAAAAATTCCAATCTGAATAACTTCTACATTCTTGATAGGTTTACCCTCTCTATGAGAGTCTATAAGACTTGCTGCCAAATAGTGGACTGGCTTTTGGTATAGCCAAAGGAAGCTAGTAAAGTGATCAAATTAAGAGTGAAAGATTTTCTGCCTCAGTGACAAGCTATGTAAATAATTCTATGGTGGCTCTATTACCCCATCATGAGATAGACGTACAGCCTACCAATTTCTACATATTACTCATGTATTGTCCAAAGGCAGCATATCCAGACGCCATACAAAGTGAAAACAAGAGCTCACAGAGAAGAGTTGGGACACAGCTCCACCGTTACAAGCCCTTGAGCAAGTTAATTAACTCTTTGGGGCCACAGTTTACTCATCTTACAAAATAAGGACTGCCATATTTACATTTTAATTCATTCAATAAATACTGATTGAATAACTACCACGTGTCAAGCAATATACTGGGTGCTGAGGATACATAAAACTGAGCAAAACTAACAAGAGTCCTCGCCTTAACAGGTCTTATTTCACTAGAATTGAATCATAGGCTAGAAATTATAAGCAATTTGAAAACCCAAAACAATAAATGAGGTGCCATTGTTACCTCCATAAGATGATGTGCAAACTAAACAGCCAATGGACAAAAGTTTCAAACGCTAACTAGCTTTGTCTCTAACCAAATGCTCAATAACTGCGAGGTGCGGGGGTAGTGGGGGTGCAGGAGAGTGAGGTACAATGATCTCCTCTGAATGAGCAGGCAGCAGAATCCAAATCCAATCTTCTGAAGGAACTCCTTACTCCGTGCTCTTGTTTGCTACAACCCGAGTTTCCCTCTGCGGCCCCCAATCTTCTATTTTCACTCTCTCAGTCACTCCAACCAGTCTCTTACTCCACCTTGTTCTACCCAAACTCTTCACCTCAGAGCTGGTCTCCCCACCCGGTCTCCTTCCCGCCCCCGCCCTTTTCCTCTCAACAATCTCATTCCAATCCCTTCTCCCACCAAGCCGGGGACCCCTCACTCCTTCCTGCTGAACCCTCCCCGCTTCGGTCATCCCCTTGGACTGAGCTACCCGCCACAGCAGCGCGGACCGGAGTTGCCCTCTCTGGGCCCGGGGCCACTACTCACCTCACAAACTTCAGCCCCTGAGACGGAGCCCGAACGTTACACCGGAACCGGAAACCATCTGACCGCCCTACGGCCTGCCGTCGTTACCGCCACTGCCGCCGCCACGCCGCTGTCTCCCAACACGTGACCAACGGGGTCGGGCCGCCAATTCGCGCAGCCGTATTTTCCTGGAGGCGGAGCGCATGCGTCGCAAAACCGAAAAGTTTCCCTGATCGAGTTCCTTGCTTGCTGTTTCCCGGGCTAAACCTGTTAACTAGATTTCCGCCAAGTTAGTGTATTTAACATCCTGAAGTGGGAATTAGGCTACTTGCGTTTTCCTCATAAGGAAAATAAGTGCGCAGAAGTAAACTTCGGGTAGAACGAAGAGCGGGGCTTCCGCGTTTGTGTTCAAACACAGCCTTTCCGATAGAAAGTAAACCCTTTAAGTCTTGATCACTAGAATTGGCCATCCCTCCTTAACCTTTTCTCCATAAGGTAACAGTGGTGTCAGACCCGGCGCGGTGACTCTCGCCTGTAATCCCAGCACTTTGTGCTCAATAAATGACAAGTGAGACCTACCAGTATTCCTTTCTTCATTCTATCAATAGGTCTATATATTTCCTTTTCTTCAAAATGAGGCTCTAACCTACTGACTCTTTTATTTTTATTTGTTGGTTTGTTTATTTATTTAGAGACGGAGACTCGCTTTGTCGCCAGGCTGGAGTGCAGTGGCGCGATCTGCTCACTGCAACCTCCGCCTCCCGCGTTCAAACGATTCTCCTGCCTCAGACTCCCGAGTAGCTGGGACTACAGGCGCGCACTTCCACGCCCAGCTAATTTTTGTATTTTTGGTAGAGACGGGGGTTTCACCATGTAGGCCAGGATGGTCTCGATGTCTTCACCTCGTGATCCTCCCGCTTCGGCCTCCCAAAGCGCTGGGGTTACAGGCGTGAGACACCGCGCCCGACGCCTACTGACCCTTTAAATCAGTGATTCCTAACAACACGTGTATGGGCAAAGGTAGTTTGGAAAAAGAATGTGCGGTATTATGACACAATTTCTTATATGAGAAATGGAAAAAATTTCATTATTTTTAGATTATAAACTATCCAAACTAAAATTCCAAAATGTCGTCTTGGTGGGTATGCTCACTAGAAGATGCAGTTGTTCTTCAGGGAGGAGATTTCTGTATCTAAAGATACAATGTACATACCAAGCCCACCTTCCCTGATGGGACAGCATGACTGAACAGGATAAAGCCTGGCTCTGAAGGAACAAGTTGGAGGAGCTTGAACATGCTGCTCAACTTATTCACAAATCAGTTCCTTCCCCTCCCCATACACAGCTTCTAACTCCGATGGCTCACAAAATATTAACTCAAAAAAGTCTGTTGAATGGGTTAATGAGTTTCAATGATTCAGGTTGTTGTAAATTTACTTTGTTCTGGTGCTTCTAACAGTCTGGTTCAATTCCCTATAGAGAAATGTGTTTCTAAAAACTGATTTTAGGCCCAGGCATGGTGGCTTATGTCTGTAATCCCAAGACTTTGGGAAGTCAAGGTGGGTGGATCACTTGAGGTCAGGAGTTCAGGACCAGTGTGGCCAACATGGTGAAACCTCATCTCTACTAAAAAAATGCAAAAATTGGCCGGGCGCGGTGGCTCAAGCCTGTAATCCCAGCACTTTGGGAGGCCGAGGCGGGTGGATCACGAGGTCAAGACATCCAGACCATCCTGGTCAACATGGTGAAACCCCGTCTCTACTAAAGATACACAAAATTAGCTGGGCATGGTGGCGCGTGCCTGTAATCCCAGCTACTCAGGAGGCTGAGGCAGGAGAATTGCCTGAACCCAGGAGGCGGAGGTTGCGGTGAGCCGAGATCGCGCCATTGCACTCCAGCCTGGGTTAACGAGCGAAACTCCGTCTCAAAAAAAAAAAAATGCAAAAATTAGCTGGGTGTGGCGTGAAGCACCTGTAATCCCAGCTACTCAGGAGGCTGAAGCAGGAGAATCGCTTGAACCTGAGAGGCGGAGGTTGCACTGATCCAAGATCGTGCCACTGCACTCCAGCCTGGGCAACAAGAGCAAAACTCCATCTCAAAAAAAAAAAAATGAGGGCTGGGTGCAGTGGCTCACATCTGTAATCCCAGCACTTTGGGAGGCCAAGGTGGGTGGACCACTTGAAGCCAGGAGTTCTAGACCAGCCTGCCCAACATGGTGAAACCCCTTCTCTACTGAAAATGTAAAAATTAGCTGGGCATGGTGCACGTCTGTAATCCCAGCTACTTGGGAGGCTGAGAATATCTTGAACCTGGGAGGCAGAGGTTGCAGTGAGTCGAGATCATGCCACTGAACTCCAGCCTGGCCAACAGAGTGAGATTCTTTCTTTCTTTCTTTTTTTTGAAGACAGAGTCTTGCTCTATCCCCTAGGCTGGAGTACACTGACAGGATCTCAGTTTACTGCAACCTCTACCTCCTAGTTTCATGCAATTCTCATGCCTCAGCCTCCTGAGTAGCTGGAATTACAGGCGACTGCCATCATGATCAGCTAAATTGTGTATTTTTAGTAGAGATGGGGTTTCACCATGTTGGTCAGGCTGGTCTAGAACTCCTGGCCTCAAGAGATCCACCCACCTTGGCCTCCCAAACTGCTGAGATTACAGATGTGAGCCACTGCTCCCAGCTTAGAGTGAGACTCTTGTCTCAAAACCACCTAAAACTAAAGAGAAATAACTGTAAAACTCTTAAAAGGAAAACACAGCAGAATAAGAGAGTATCTTTGTGACACTGGATTTGGCAATAATTTCTAAGATGTGATGCCAAACATACAGGCAAACAAAGGAAAAATAGATGAATTGAACTTCATCAAAATGTAAAGTTTTGTGCATGAAATGACACTATCAACAGAATGAAAAGGCAATCCACAGAATGGGAGAGAATATTTGCAAGTTGTATGTCTGATAAGGGATTAATATCCAGAATATATTAATATTAATAACACAACTCAACAACAAACAACCTAACAACCTAATTCTCTCTCTCTTTTTTTTTGAGATGGAGTTTTGCTCTTATTGCCCAGGCTGCAGTGCAGTAGCATGATTCCAATTCACTGCAACCTCCGCCTCAAGTGATTCTCTTGCCTCAGTCTCCTGAGTAGCTGGGATTACAGGCATGTGCCACCACGCCTTGCTAATTTTGTATTTTCAGTAGAGATGGGGTTTCTTCATGTTGGTCAGGCTGGTCTCAAACTCCCAACCTCAGGTGATCTGCCCACCTTGGCCTCCCAAAGTGTTGGGATTACAGAAGCGAGCCACTGCACCCTCCCCCCAACCCCTTTTTTTCTTTTGAGACACAGTCTGCTCAGTCACTCAGACCGGAGTGCAGTAGCACGATCTCAGCTCACTGCAACCTCTGCCTCCCAGGCTCAAGCGATTCTCTTGCCTCAGCCTCCCAAGTAGCTGGGATTACAAGCATGCAGCACCATGCCTGGACAATTTCTGTATTTTTAGTAGAGACGGGGTTTTGCCAGGTTGTACAGGCTGGTCTCGAACTCCTGGCCTCAAGTGATCTGCTGGCCTTGGCCTCCCAAAGTGCTGGGAATACAGGCGTGAGCCATCGCACCTGGCCAAAACAACCTAATTCAAAAATAGGCAAAACACTTGAATATACATATGTTCAAAGAAGACAATGTCAAATAAGCACATGGAAAGATGCTCCACAGCGTTAGTTACAAGGGAAATGCAAAGCAAAACCACAAGGAAATACCACTTCACATCCAGTAGGATGGCTACTATAAAAATTAACAACTAAAAAAGAGGTCAGGTGCAGTGGCTCATCCCTATCATCCCAGCACTTTGGGAGGCCAAGGCAGGTAGAGAGCTTGAGCCTGAGAGATCAAGGTGGCAGTAAACTGTGATCATGCCACTGCAGTCCAGCCTGGGTGACAGGAAAAGGAGGAGAAAGGGTCCAGAGGGAGGAAGGAAGGAAGGAAACAAGTTTTAACACTTGTGCCCTGTAGGTGGGAATATAAAAGGGTGTAGCTGCTATGTAAGACAGTAGTTCCTCAAAAAATTAAAAATAGGCTGGGTGTAGTGGCTCACTCCTGTAATCTCAGCATTTTGGAAGGCTGAGGTGGGCAGATCACAAGGTGAAGAGATCAAGACCAGCCTGGCCAACATGGTGAAACCCTGTCTCTACTAAAAATACAAAAATTAGGCAGGGCGCGGTGGCTAACACCTATAATCCCAGCACTTTGGGAGGCCGAGGCGGGTGGATCACGAGGTCAAGAGATCGAGACCATCCTGGTCAACGAGGTGAAACCCCATCTCTACTAAAAATACAAAAATTAGCTGGGCATGGTGGTGCGTGCCTGTAGTCCCAGCTACTCGGGAGGCTGAGGCAGGAGAATCGCTTGAACCCAGAAGGCGGAGGTTGCGGTGAGCCAAGGTCGCACCATTGACTCCAGCCTGGGTAACAAGAGCGAAACTCCATCTCAAAAAAAAAAAAATACAAA
>CM052667.1:38647774-38660380 GCA_028533165.1 Leontopithecus rosalia | reverse complement strand
AATTCTCCTGCCTCAGCCTCCCGAGTAGCTGGGATTACAGGCACGCGCCACCGGGCCCAGCTAATTTTTTGTATCTTTAGTAGAGACGGGGTTTCACTATGTTGACCAGGATGGTCTCGATCTGTTGACCTCGTGATCCACCCGCCTCGGCCTCCCAAAGTGCTGGGATTACAGGCTTGAGCCACCGCGCCCGGCCGACTCCCATCTTCTTAATCAGATAAAATATTTTATTTTATTGTACACCTTTTTAGTGATTATTTCATTCTGTCATTCCATTGTATAAATGTCTCCCTCATTACACTGAAAATGCCTGAAGGCAGAAATTATGTTTTATTAATATCAATTTAGTAAGTGTCCATTAAATTAAGCTCAATCTCTTTCCTGTCCATCCAATTCCTTGCAATGCAGCTTTTCATGTTGGATTGGTAACTCCCCTAACTCAAACTCACCTCTCTGTTCTCACTGAGCGAAAACACTGGAGCTTGTTCTATAACTGACCTAATCCCCACACACTTGAGAGCTCTTGATCCAATGTGCAATTTGTCTTTCTCTCTCAACCCTTTATCAGCTGGTCTTGAGGAGTCTGGCGGCACCTCTGCTGCTGCTCCCTATTCCTGGCATTGTGTACACGGCCCCATTCTTGCCTACCCTGTCCTTTCATGACATGCAAAAAGTCAGTCATAACTGCAACTGGAGATAAGAAAGCTGAGACATGACTATTGTAACTAGAAGGGGAACAGAGAATGATTTATAGGCTACCAGAGAATATTTGTGAAGATCAGTTTTGTTTAGGTTTTGGTGGATGGCAGATGAGGGGAAAAGGAATTGGTGCACTCTCCCAGAAGCAGATGCAGATTAATATAAGTTCTGTTGGAAATATAGTCATGCCCATAAGTCACGTATCCAGAAGTAGATATAAAACTAGAATCTCGGTTATCACATCTGCTTTACACGCAGAACGTCCTGGGTTCGAGCCCCAGTGGAACCACCATCTAAAAAAAAATAATAAAAAAACCCAAAAAACGAGTCTTACAAGCCAGGTGTGGTGGCTCACGTCTGTAATCCCAGCATTTTGGGAGGCTGAGGCAAGTTGATCCCATGAGTTTAAGACCAACCTGGTCAAGATGGCGAAACCCCATCTCTACTAAAAATACAAAAATTAGCCTGGTGTGGTGGTGTATGCCTATAATCCTAGCTACTCAGGAGGCTGAGTCATGAAAATCGCTTGAACCCGGGGGGGCGGAGGTTGCAGTGAGCCGAGATCACACCACTGCACTCCAGCCTGGGTGACAGAGCGTGACTCTGTCTCAAACAAAACAAACTAGAGTCTTACAATAGAGAAGCAGAGCACTAAAGACCAAAAGACTCAGTATCCTAGTCTACAAAGGGTTTCCTCCACTGGCTTTCTTCCTGAGTTTACTTTAAATGTTGGTATCTCTCCCAGTTCTGACTGTAAACTTCCTCCTTTTTGGTTCCACATGATTTCCTTAACCTCTGCCAACGGACCTCAACCCTGATTACAATGGAATCATGTCCTGAAGAATTTTTAAAAGGTACTGATGGCTCGCTACCTCCCTCCTCAGAGATTATGATTTAATTGGTCAAGAGCTGAGCCATGCACTGGGAATGTTTTTAAGTTTCCCAGGTAATTCTAATGTAAAGCCACGATTCAGAACAACGGACCCAAATACTACTGACTCCTAAATCCTCCTCTCTAGCTCATATCATATCTTAGTGGTATTTCCAACTGCTTCAAACATACATAAAATCAAATTTGTTGTTTCAACCCTAAGTTTATCCTACAATATTCTACATTATGATAAAATAATTATAATAGAGTGTGACAGGTGAAAAGATAAGGGAAACACTGCTATAGAAACTCACAGGAGAGGGCTGGGCATTGTGGCTCACGCCTGTTATCCCAGCACTTTGCCAGACTGAGGCAGGTGGATCACTTGAGGTCAGGAATTCAAGACAAGCCTGGCCAACATGGTGAAACCCCATCTCTACTAAAAATACAAAAATTAGCCATGCATGGTGGCGGGTGCCTATAGTCTCAGCTACTCAGGAGGCCAAAGCAGGAGAATCCCTTGAACCCAGCGGGTGGATGCTGAAGTGAGCTGAGATTGTGCCACTGCACTCCAGCCTGGGCAACAGAGACTGTCTCAAAAAACACAAAACAAAACAAAAACAAAGAAACTCACAGGGGGCATTAAACCTAGACTGAGAACAAGAAAGTGGATGTGAAGGGATCCTAAAGAACAACTATCTGTGGCCGGGCACGGTGGCTCACACCCATAATCCCAGCACTTTGGGAGGCCAAGGTGGGGGGGATCACGAGGTCAAGATATCAAAACCATCCTGGTCAACAAGGTGAAACCCCGTCTCTACTAAAAATACAAAAATTAGCTGGGCATGGTGGCGAGTGCCTGTAATCCCAGCTACTTGGGAGGCTGAGGCAGGAGAATTGCCTGAACCCAGGAGGCGGAGGTTGCGGTGAGCCGAGATCGTGCCATTGCACTCCAGCCTGGGTAACAAGAGTGAAACTCCGTCTCAAAAAAAAAAAAAAAAAAAAGTATCTGAAATGTGAATAAGTAGGTTGTCCTATTTCCATTCTCTTTTCCTACACCAATTATTGTCCTAAAACATAAATCAGATCATGTCATTCTGGTGCTAAAAAATCTTTCCTAATGTACAGAATGGCCTAAGCCACTAAAGTTCCAGAATTATATCGCCCAAGGATCTTTCAAACATTCTAAACCCTGGGCCACACCCCAGTTCAATTAAATCACAAAGGAGAGGGGAAAGGACATGAGCAGGTTTTTACGTTTCCCAGGTGACTCCAATGCACAGACAGATTTTGGAACTACTAGTCTAAGCTCAAAGCCCATACAATTGCACCCCATACATCTTTATCTTTAATAACCTGCCCTACTGATCACTTGAGGTCAGGAGTTCAAGACCAGCCTGGCCAACATGGTCAAACTCTGTCTCTACTAAAATATAAAAATTAGCTGTGCCCACCTGTAATCCCAGCTACTTGGAAGGCTGAGGCAGGAGAATCGCTTGAACCTGGGAGTTGGAGGTTGCAGTGAGCTGAGATCAAGCCACTGCACTCTAGCCTGGGTGAGATGGAGACCATCTCAAAAAAACAACAAAAAAACCAAAACACCTGCCCTATAATGCCTATGCTCTAGTCACACTTAAGTATGTGCAGTTCTCCAAGCATTCTATATACTTATTTTTTGTTCATGACGTTCCCTTTACTTGGAATATCATTCTTTTTCTTCCTGATAAAATTCTACTTGTTCCTCAAAGACCCAAATCAATTTTTATCACATCCGTAAGCTAGTTCAGGTGAAACCAAACTTTAACAGGTAGTAGTCATCTGGAAAGCTTGTTAAAACAATGGATTGCTGGCTGGCCGTGGTGGCTCACGCTTGTAATCCCAAATCTTTGCGGGGCCAAGCTGGGAGGATCGCTTAAGCCCAGGAATTCAAGACTAGCCTGAGCAACATAGTGAGACCCCCATCTCTACAAAAAATAAAAAATTAGTCAGGCACGGTGGCACACACACACCTGCAATCCCAACTACTTGGGAGGCTGAGGTGGGAGAACTGCTTTAGCCCGAGAGTTTGAGACTGCAGTGAGCCATGATGTGGCACTGCACTCCTGTCTGGGCAAGTGAGACCCTATTTGGTTTTCTTTTTTGTTTGAGCTGGAGTCTCACTCAGTTGCCCAGGCTGGAGTGCACTAGCACAATCTCAGCTCACTGCAACCTCCACCTCCCAGGTTCAAGTGATTCTCCTGCCTCAGCCTCCCACGTAGCTGGGATTACAAACATGCAGCACAACGCCCGGCTAATTTTTGTATATTTATTTATTTATTTATTTATTTTGAGACGGAGTTTCACTCTTGTTACCCAGGCTGGAGTGCAATAGCGTGATCTCGGCTTACCACAACCTCCGTCTCCTGGGTTCAGGCAATTCTCCTGCCTCAGCCTCCTAAGTAGCTGGAATTATAGGCATGCACCACCATGCCCAGCTAATTTTTGTATTTTTAGTAGAGGTGGGGTTTCACCATGTTGACCAGGATGATCTCGATCTCTTGACCTCGTGATCCACCCACCTCGGCCTCCCAAAGTGCTGGGATTACAGGCGTGAGCCACCGCACCCGGCCATTTATTTATTTTTAGAGATGGGGTTTCTCCATGTTGGCCAGGCTGGTCTCGAACTCCTGACCTCAGGTGATCTGCCCATCTCAACCTCCCAAAGTGCTGGGATTACAGGCATGAGTTACTGTGCCTGGCCTAATTTTTGTATTTTTAGTAGAGATGTGATTTCATCATGTTGGCCAGGAAGAACATACTAGGAAATGAATGCCAAAAACGAGTCCTCTAGATGACTAATAAATGTCCTTAGCACAAGGGATTAAGTGACCTTACAATATATACAGTTCCTGGAGATAATAGCTCGAAAGCCTCAGTAGTATGACCTTTCCTACAATGACACAGAGTTTAGATAGCATTTTTACATCCAAGATCCTAACTACACTCCTATGATTTGTTTAAGCTAATCATGTCCTTTTTCTTTCTTTTTGAGATGAAGTCTTGCTCTGTCACCAGGATGGAATGCACTGGTGCAATCTTGGCTCCCTACAACCTCTGCTTCTTGTGTTCAATTGATTCCCCTGCCTCAGCCTCCTGAGTAGCTGGGATTACAGGCATGCGCCACCATGTCAGGCTAATTTTTTTGTGTATTTTAGTAGAGACGAGGTTTTGCCACGTTGGCCAGGATGGTCTCGATTTCCTGACCTTGTGATCTGCCTGCCTCGGCCTCCCAAAGTGCTGGGATTACAGGCGTGAGCCACCACGCCTGGCCCATGTCCTCTTTTTATAGATTAGGAAACTGAAGTTCAGAGAGGTTGACCTGCCCAAGATAACAAAATGGAACTATAAGCAGAATTCAGGTCTTTAGTAACGTGCTCTTTATATATAATTTTTTTTTTAGTCTAGATATATATAACTTTTTTCCTTTTTTTTTTTTTTTTGAGACAGAGTTTCGCTCGCTACCTAGGCTGGAGTGCAATGGCGCCATCTCGGCTCACCGCAACCTCTGCCTCATGGGTTCAGGCAATTCTCCTGCCTCAGCCTCCTGAGTAGCTGGGATTACAGGCATGCGCCACCATGCCCAGCTAATCTTTTGTATTTTTAGTAGAGACGGGGTTTCACCATGTTGACCAGGATGGTCTCAATCTCTTGACCTTGTGATCCACCTGCCTCGGCCTCCCAAAGTGTTAGGATTAAAGGCGTGAGCCACCGCGCCCAGCCCCTATAATTTTTTTCTTTAAAAAATTTTTTTTTTATTCCTGAACCACATGGAATGGAGTAATGTGTTCCTTAATAGTATTCTGCTTCTCAAACAAAAACCACCAGGTTCAGAAGACAAACTTGCAGTATCCATGGGCAAAAGAGGGAGAGAAGAGCTGGGCAGACTCTTCAATCAGAGTAAATAGGAAATGGAAGCCGATATGGAACACTGGAGGAAAAGAATGATCTAATCATGTAATCTTTCTGCCGAGACCTCTGTTTAATACTATAGTTTTTTGGACTAGAAAGTAGTGTATTGGAGAGAGAAAAAAAAAAAGCCCCTGAAAGAAAAAGATTGGATATATAATGTAAAAAGTATAAGGAGACTGGATTTGAGAGAATATAAAAAGGACAGAGACCCTGAATAAATATGATCCAGAACAGGAGCCTATCGGAATGACAAAGACAATTTAAAAGTAGGATGGGCCGGGTGCGGTGGCTCACGCCTGTAATCCCAGCACTTTGGGAGGCCGAGGCAGGTGGATCACGAGGTCAAGAGATCGAGACCATCCTGGTCAACATGGTGAAACCTCGTCTCTACTAAAAATACAAAAAATTAGCTGGGCATGGTGGCGCGTGCCTGTAATCCCAGCTACTCAGGAGGCTGAGGCAGGAGAAATGCCTGAACCCAGGAGGCAGAGGTTGCAGTGAGCCGAGATCGCGCCATTGCACTCCAGCCTGGGTAACAAGAGCGAAACTCCGTCTCAAAAAATAAAATAAAAGTAGGATGAAAGAACACTGCAAGAGGAGAAAAGGGGTGAAATAAATATTTAGGCACCCTACTGGAGCTCCAGAAGGCTTCTAAAACAAAGGTGATCATCTTATCAAGGAAATGCCTGTAATGACAGGCAAAAGGGCAACATTAGGAAAAAGAGTAACAGAAGACCGTAAGAATGGTGAAGGGAAAAGAAAGAATGATGGGGGTTGATAAATGGCATTCCCTGGATACTCTACTTACTTCCAAAACACAGACCAAATAAATTTCAAGATGCCAGCTGAGGATTTCCTCCCTTACCTGGCATGTTCTAGTCATCCTAAAAAAAGCAGAGATTATCTTCAAATGCTCCAGAGTCCCTATAGTAGATGTATCTACTCAACTTCATATCTAATAGAAAAGGTGCAAGAAGAGCTTTGTAAAACACAAGAATAGAGGGGGTGTTACTAATGATGCTTCTGCTTCCAAAAGTAGTTCAAGGACTAGCACATCAAGAGCTTTAGAGTAAACAGATCAGCCTGGAGTTCGGGCGCCTGGCAACCTAATACTGAAGGAGAAACCAGCTGCCAGTTTTAGTGAAATTCAAATGATTATGTAAAAGGAGCCAAGCTGCCTGAGGGGGGTGTTGCGGGTGGCAGACTCACATGTCAGTGTAGCCAGCCTACGTCAGGACAGACGTGTATGTAAAAGGACTCAATGGACCTAGAAGGTCGCCCACCAGGAGTAAAAGGAGTCAACCGGGCATGCGTCCAGTGTGCTTGCCTTTCTTTGCTTGGAGGCCAGCCAATCATGCAGGACTTTCTAGCACCCCCACTCTCTACCTCCTCATCCCTGGGCACCAATGAGGGCCCCCGGTTACATAAGAGGCATTTTGTGGTGGCCTCACTGGGCAGACACATAGGCAGTTTCCTTTCTAAGACTCCCTCTGTACTCCAAACATGGTAAAGCTTTAACCACCTCCCTCTAGACTCATTTGCTCTCCTATTGTAATTAGACCACAGAATAAGTAACTTATTTTTAAACTACCAACTATGAGAAAGCAGAAGGACATCAGGAGAGGCCTGGAGTGTGAGAAGGATATGCAGAAAAGGTGGCCAGAAAGAGGACACTTGGGAAAAGCAGACAAAAAGAAACAGCTAGGTGCATCAGTCAGAAAATGTGCTTAACAGGCAGCAGGAAAACAGAAGATTGGATCACTCCAAAATCAGTCTGCTCACATGTGCAAGCTTAAAAGTCCTTGCCTAGAAAATTATTCTAAGAGCAAAATATTTGTTCACTTTTTTCCCCCTGAAGCTATGCTACAATTTATGGGACACATATCCAACACTCCAAGACAAAAAAAAAAAAATGCAGCATTCTAAAGATTGAATCTAAAATGACAAAGTAAGTATCTTTCCCAAAAATTATAAAAATCACTACCATAATACATTCCCCAAGCTAGCTCCTTTCAACCAATGCATTGCTTGCACTGGCTTCCTAGACAATGCCAGACATGAAGTTCCAATCTTCCAAGTTCACAAAGAAGCCTAAAAGAGATCATCTCATGTCAGGCTCTAAGTCTGTGGGACTTGAACATCTTCATTTTTCTAACCACTCCTCTTCTAATTCTTTTCTTTTCTTTTTTTTTTTTTTGAGACGGAGTTTCGCTCTTGTTACCAGGCTGGAGTGCAATGGCGCGATCTTGGCTCACCCCAACCTCCGCCTCCTGGGTTCAGGCAATTCTCCTGCCTCAGCCTCCTGACTAGCTGGGATTACAGTCACGCGCCACCATGCCCAGCTAATTTTTTGTATTTTTCGTAGAGACGGGGTTTCACCATGTTGACCAGGATGGTCTCGATCTCTTGACCTCGTGATCCACCCGCCTTGGCCTCCCAAAGTGCTGGGATGACAGGCTTGAGCCACCGCGCCCGGCCAATTCTTTTCTTTTAGGCAATGTAAATTGCTTTTTTCCTCTCCAAAACCTACTCCTCCTCTTGTGTTTTAAGCCCTGAAGACGGGTAATACTGTGTTTTTTGTTTTTGTTTCTGTTTTTGTTTTTTTTTTGAGATGGAGTCTGGTTCTGTCATCAGGCTGGAGTGCAGTGGTGCGATCTCGGCTCGCTGCAACCTCCACCTCTCAGGTTCAAGTGATTCTCCTGCCTCAGCCTCCTTAGTAGCTGGGACTATAGGTGCCACTACCATGCTCGGCTAGTTTTTGCATTTTTAGTACAGAGGGGGTTTCATCATGTTTGCCAAGATGGTCTCAATCTCCTGACCTCATGATCCACCCACCTCGGCCTCCCAAAGTGCTGGATTACAGGTGTGAGCCACCATGCCCAGCCAATACAGTGCTTCTTAACTAAGGTACTTAACAGAATGTCAAGGGATACAAGAGTTTCTGGACAAATTTGATGCATCTGCCTGGAGCAACAATTTTAACTCGAGGGAGTAGGGGTGCTAGTCATAAAACAGATGCAACGGCAATGAATAAGTTCACGTTAAATTTTAATTTAGGGAGAGTTCAAAGAAATTCCATGTTTGCTTATAAGCTTATAGTAGCAGAACCTCTATAGTTCCTTCATTCTCCTCTTGTGTTAATGAAAAAGTTTGACAAACACTAAACAAAGAAGTGAAAAAAAAGAAAACAGAACATAACAGCCAGATGTAGGGGCTCATACCTGTAATCCCAGCACTTTGGGAGGCCAAGAGGAGTGAACCACCTGAGGTTGGGAGTTTGAGACCAGCCTAACCAACAGGGAGAAACCTCATCTCTACTAAAAAAAAAAAATTAGCCAGGCATGATGACTCCTGCCTGTAATCCCAGCTACTTGGGAGGCTGAAGCAAGAGAATTGCTTAAACCCCGGAGGCAGAGGTTGTGGTGAACGGAGATTACACCATTGCATTCCATCCTGGGAAACAAGAGGGAAACTCCATCTCAAGAAAAAAAAAATAAAACAAAATAATGGAACATTAATTAAGTAGACATTTAATGAGAGCTTTGGATGTGCCAGACATTTTGGTAAACCCAAGAGATATACAAATGAAAAAGCATAGGTTTCTGTCTTTAAGAAGGCTACAAGCCATTTTTTTTTTTTTTTTTTTTTTGAGACAGGGTCTCACTCTGTTGCCCAGGCTGGAGTGCAATGGCGAGATCTCGGCTCACTGCAACCTCCACCTCCCAGGTTTAAGCGACTCCCAAGTAGCCGGGATTATAGACATGCACCACCATGCACGGCTAATTTTTGTATTTTTAGTAAAGATGGGGTTTCGCCGTGTTGGCAGGCTGGTCTTGAACTCCTGGCCTCAAGTGATTCATCCGCCTCCACCTCCCAAAGTACTGAGATTACAGGTGTGAGGCACCACGCCCAGCTGCTACTCTTTTTTTTTTTTTTTTTTTGAGACAGGGTCTCCCTGTCACCCAGGCTGGAGTGCAACGGCGCAATCTCGGCTCACTGCAACCTCCGCCTTCTGGGTTCAAGTGATTCTCCTGCCTCAGCCTCCTGAGGAGCTGGGACTATAGTATAGACATGTGCCACCACGCCAGGCTACTTTTTGTATTTTTAATGGAGATAGGGTTTCACTCTTTGGCCAGGCTGGTCTGGAACTTCTGACCTCATGATCTGTCCACCTCGGCCTCCCAAAGTGCTGGAATTACAGGCGTGAGCCACATCTGCCACCCTGGCCACATTCTACTCTCTTGATACAACTGTAAGAAGTGGTTTAGCCTGGCACAGTGGCTCATGCCTGTAATCCCAGCATGAGGATTTGGGAGGCCGAGGCAAACTTGGGAGGCTGAGGCAGGTGGATCATGAAGTCAAGACATTGAGACCATCCTGGATAATATGGTTGAAACCCCGTTTCTACTAAAAATACAAAAAGTTAGCCAGACGTGGTGGCACACACCTGTAGTCCCAGCTACTCAGGAGGCTGAGGCAGGAGAATTGCTTGAACCTGGGAGGCAGAGGTTGGCAGTGAGCCAAGATTGCACCACTGCACTCCAGCCTGGCAACAGAGCAAGACTCCACCTCAAAAAAAAAAAAAAAAAAAAAGAAGTGGTTCTATAAATAATGCTGTATCACAAATTTTTTGTTGTCAAAATAGCTCCTTATCTTATTTTATTTAATTTTTTTGAGGCGGAGTCTCACTCTTGTTACCCAGGCTGGAGTGCAACGGCTCAATCTAGGCTCACCGAAACCTCCACCTCCTGGGTTCAAGTTCAAGTTGTTCTCCTGCCTTAGCCTCCCAAGTAACTCAGATTACAGGCACTAGCCACCACGCCCAATTAATTTTTGTTTTTTTTTTTTTTTTGAGACGGAGTTTCACTCTTGTTATCCAGGCTGGAGTGCAATGGCGCAATCTCAGCTCACTGCAACCTCCGCCTCCTGGGTTCAGGCAATTCTCCTGCCTCAGCCTCCTGAGTATCTGGGATTACAGGTACACGCCACCATGCCCAGATGATTTTTTTGTATTTCTAGTAGAGATGGGGTTTCACCATGTTGACCAGGATGGTCTCGACCTGTTGACCTTGTGATCCACCTGCCTCGGCCTCCCAAAGTGTTGGGATTACAGGCTTGAGCCACCGAGCCCGGCCTTAATTTTTGTATTTTTAGCAGAGACGGAGCTTTGCCATGTTGGCCAGGCTGGTCTTGAACTCCTGATCTCAGGTGCACCCCTGTCTCGGCCTCCCAAAGTGCTGGGATTACAGGTGTGAGCTGCCACATCCGGCCACAAAATAGCTACTTTTCTAAAAACAACATTCTTGCTTTTGTGTTATCTATACTTTAAGAATAGGGAAACTAAAACTGAGCCTTTTGGAAATTTGTTTTATCATTAAGTAACAGCTATCTTTTGCTATCTTTCAATAATGTAAACATCTCGCCAGGCGCAGTGGCTCACGCCTATAATCCCAGCACTTTGGGAGGCTGAGGTGCGGGTGGATCACAAGGTCAAGAGATCGAGACCGTCCTGGTCAACAAGGTGAAACCCCGTCTCCACTAAAAATACAAAAATTAGCTGGGCATGGTGGTGCGTGCCTGTAGTCCCAGCTACTCGGGAGGCTGAGGCAAGAGAATTGCTTGAACCCAGGAGGCAGAGGTTGCAGAGAGCCAAGATCGTGCCATTGCACTCCAGCCTGGGTAACAAGAGCAAAACTCTGTCTCAAAAAAATAATAATAATAATAATGTAAACATCTCAACAACCATGGCCAGAAGACCCATCTAAATGTACCAAAATAAATCATACCAAAAAAGATTTACAGGGAGAAGTCAGAAAAAAAAAAGAGTGAAGGTATATGTTAGACATTCCTTTTCCCAAATTCAACATTCCATCTCACTAGCTAACTCACTACAGGGTTTGGATGCTACCTATAAGATGCTCATTTTAGGCTGGACACAGTGGCTCATGCCTATAATCCCAGCACTTTAGAAGTCTGAGGCAGGTGGATCACCTGAAGGTAGGCGGATCACCTGAGGTCAGGAGTTTGAGACCAGCCTGACCCACATGGAGAAACCCTGTCTCTACTAAAAATACAGAATTAGTCGGACGTGGTGGCGCATGCCTGTAATCCCAGCTACTTTGGTAGGAGAAATGCTTGAACCCGGGAGGCAGAGGTTTGGGTGAGCCGAGATCTTGCCATTACACTCCAGCCTGGGCAACAAGAATGAAACTCCATCTCAAAAAAAAAAAGACATTCATTTTGTATTTCCAAGATAGGGGCAGAGAAGGGTCATTAGACATCACATGAGGAACGATCCAAGATGGCCGATCGCTAACATCTCGGGATTGCAGCTGTCAGTGAAAGCACAGAGAACTAGAGGTCTCCACACTTTCAGACAAATTCTGGTTGCTCACGGAGCAAAAGATTCCCAGTGGAGGAGCCACACGGGTTGCCAGCGCGACTCTTGTGGCCAGTGCAGCGGTTTCGCCGGCACCACGGTGCGGCAGCTCTTGGAGCAGAGTAAACGGGACTGGCTCCCCTTCGGACCGAGGTTTGGAGGAGCCACACGGGTCCCCAGCACGACTCCTGAGGCTGGCGCAGCAGCTCTAGGCGCAGAGTAAACAGGACTGGTTCCCCTTCTGACAGAGGTTTGGAGCTCCGGGAAGGCAGAGTCGCCAATTACAGACACAAGAAAGAAGCCAGACAGGAGAATCCTGGGCAGAAAAGCACCATCAGTCTTAACGCCGCTGTTCTGGCCCTGGGAACTAACTTGTCCAAGTTGTTAGTTGGTGTCTCCACTCAAGAGACCTAATCTGGGCCGGGCGCGGTGGCTCAAGCCTGTAATCCCAGCACTTTGGGAGGCCGAGGCGGGTGGATCACGAGGTCAACAGATCGAGACCATCCTGGTCAACATAGTGAAACCCCGTCTCTACTAAAGATACAAAAAAAAAATTAGCTGGGCCCGGTGGCGCATGCCTGTAATCCCAGCTACTCGGGAGGCTGAGGCAGGAGAATTGCCTGAACCCAGGAGGCGGAGGTTGCGGTGAGCCGAGATCGGGCCATTGCACTCCAGCCTGGGTAACAAGAGCTAAACTCTGTCTCAAAAA
>CM052667.1:38588961-38647274 GCA_028533165.1 Leontopithecus rosalia | reverse complement strand
GCCAAAGCCAAACTCACATACCAAATCAGATCACTCTTTGTTTTTTCTTTTTTTTTTTTTTTGAGACGGAGTTTCGCTCTTGTTACCCAGGCTGGAGTGCAATGGCGCGATCTCAGCTCACGGCAACCTCCGCCTCCTGGGTTCAGGCAATTCTCCTGCCTCAGCCTCCCGAGTAGCTGGGACTACAGGCGCGCACCACCAGGCCCAGCTAATTTTTTGTATTTTAAGTAGAGACGGGGTTCCACCTTGTTGACCAGGATGGTCTCTATCTCTTGACCTCGTGATCCATCCGCCTCAGCCTCCCAAAGTGCTGGGATTACAGGCATGAGCCACCGCGCCCTGCCGTATCACTCTTTAAACTGATGTAATTAGGTAGGGTTTAAATGGCAAAATGAAGAGTAAGGTTAAGTAACCAAGTTAAGGAGGAACACGGTGGCTCATACCTATAATCTCAGCACTTTGGGAGGCTGAGGTGGGTGAATCACTTGAGGCCAGGAGTCTGAGACCAGCCTAGCCAACATGGCAAAACCCTGTCTCTACTGAAAATATAAAAATTAGCTGGGCATAATGGCACACACCTGTAAGCCCAGCTACGGGAGGCTGAGGCACAAGAGTCACTTGAACCCAAGAGATGGGGTTTGCAGTGAGCCCACATCACACCACTGCACTCCAGCCTGGGCGACAAAGCAAGACCTTGTCTCAAAAAAAAAAAAGTAAGCAAGTTAAATGGAGCAACTGAGAGAGTGATTCAGAAAAACTCCTTTAATCCACCGATAAGAAAGCTGCCTCGGGATGGTATTAAATACAACATGCCTTTTTTTTTTGAGATGGAGTTTTGCTCTTGTTACCCAGGCTGGAGTGCAATGGTATGATCTCAGCTCACTGCAACCTCCGCCTCCTGGGTTCAGGCAATTCTCCTGCCTCAGCCTCCCGAGTAGCTGGAATTACAGGCACACGCCACCATGCCCAGCTAATTTTTTGTATTTTTAGTAGAGACCGGGTTTCACCATGTTGACCAGGGTGGTCTTGATCTCTTGACCTCGTGATCCACCCGCCTCGGCCTCCCAAAGTGCTGGGATTACAGGCTTGAGCCACCGTACCCAGCCACAACATGCCTTTAACATTCAAAAACCAAGAGCTCATCTACTGCTGCTGAGTATCTTGTTTGCAATTCCAGATCTCCCCTTCATCCTTCACCCTGCTCTGCAACCCAGAACCTATATGAATTGCGTGAGGTCCTATGCCTTCCTGGGCTTGTCCTGATAGGAAATCAAGTCAGGAGGAAAGTGAGGTTGGACACTTACTCTCCCAGCTTCCTCTCTGCCAGGTCCTTACAAAACAGCTGAGTCCCTCTAGGGAAAGCCACAGATGGTGACAGAACTGTGGTGGGCACTCTGAAGTACCATCCCGCTCTTTCTTCAGGATTGAAGAACTTATTCCCACAGCTGCTGGGAGTGCTGCTGGAAGATGACCCTACGCTGTCCTCCCTTATAGGGGATTGCTTTGGCTCAAGATTACCTCACTCAAGGTTATGCCTTCTTCTGGGGAAGCCCACAGCCAAAGAGTGATTAACACAGAGGTGTAAAGGACCAGCCTACCCTTTTCCCCAGATTTAGACAAACTCAGAACGGTCTTCCCAGTTCCAGAGCACCCTGTCGTGGTGGGTTGAGGCCTGAGTTATGACTGCATTGCCAATCAGCTGCTCCTCTGCTTAATCCTGCTTCTTTATCCTCCTGTCCACAGGTAATGGTCTAAATATCACTCAACAACAAATGTCTCGACATCTCAGTCTGCTTCCTGAGGACGTGTGACAGTGGCTCTCTCCAAATACCTAACCTCTGAGAAAGCCCAAACTAACCTAGAAAGGCAATCACCTGGAGAAGCCTTGAGACCACATGCAGAGAGTGAAAGCTTCTCAGCCAGCCCCCAGCTTCTTCAACCCATTTCCAGCTGTAGCCACTGTCTGACCTCATTAGAGATCCTGAGTCAGAACCAGCCAGTTCAGCCTATCCTGAACTCCTGTGCCACAGAAACCACCAGAAATAATAAAATAATCATTGCTATTTTAAATGTCTAAATTTGGTGTGTTAGATAGCAATAGTAATTGGAAGAACTCCCTAGCACACATTTTTCTGATCAAATCTCACTAGTGGGCCAGGTACAGAGGCTCACACCTAAAATCCTAGCACTTTGGGAGGCCAAGGCGGGAGGATCACTTAAGTTCGGGAGTTCAAAACCACCCTAACCAACACGACAAAACTTCATCTCTACAAAAAATTAGCCGGTCATGGTGGTGGATGCCTGAAATTCCAGCTACTTGGGAAGCTGAGACAGGAGAATCACTGAACCCGGGAGGCAGCAGTTGCAGTGAGCAGAGATCGTGACGTTGCACTCTAGCCTGTGTGACATAGCGATACTCCATCTCAAAAAAAAAAAAAAAAACTCGCACTAGTGTCCTTTTTGTTCTGTGATGACAGGTAATATGCATTCTGCTAACTTTTGCTTATGCTGTTTTCTCCCTTAACAAATTTCCCTCCTCTGAATTCTCAGTATTTATTAAATGTTCTACTCATTTACCATTTACCCATGATGCCTTGCAACATCTCATATATGTTTGTGCGGGTTTTTTCTTCTGTTTTTGTTTTTTGAAAGAGAGTTCTCACTCTGTTCCTCAGGCTGGAATGAAGTGGAGAGATCTCGGTTCACTGCAACCTTCACTTCCCGGGCTCAAGCAACTCTCCTGCCTCAGCCTCCCAAGTAGCTGGGACTACAGGTGTGCACCACCATGCTCAGTTAATTTTTGTATTTTTAGTAGAGATGGGGTTTCACCATGTTGGCCAGGCTGGTCTTGAACTCCCGACCACAGGTGATCCGTCCACTTTGACCTCCCAAAGTGCTGGGATTACAGGTATGAGCCACTACCCCCGCCCTCGCATATGTTATTCAATTCTGATTGCTCCCAACTAGATTGGAATTTCCTAGAGGAAAATTAAGTCAGTAACTTGGCTTTCTCTGGCATCACTCATAGGACTTGGCACAGTGCTGGGCATAAAGTGGGTATTTAAGACATGTTTAATAATTGATTATACCTCAAATAAGTCTCAGCTAGTAGTTTAAATTCATACTTCTATTAGGAAATAGGCTGGGCGCGGTGGTTCAAGCCTGTAATCCCAGCACTTTGGGAGGCCGAGGCGGGTGGATCACGAGGTCAAGAGATAGAGACCATCCTGGTCAACATGGTAAAACCCCGTCTCTACTAAAAATACAAAAATTAGCTGGGCATGGTGGCACGTGCCTGTAATCCCAGCTAGTCAGGAGGCTGAGGCAGGAGAATTGCCTGAACCCAGGAGGTGGAGGTTGCGGTGAGCCGAGATAGCGCCATTGCACTCCAGCCTGGGTAACAAGAGCGAAACTCCGTCTCAAAAAAAAAAGGAAATAATTTGGTTGATGCTTTCTTGGGGAATAGGCGATGGAGTGGGAGTTAAGAATAACTACAGGCCAGGCGCGGTGGCTCAAGCCTGTAATCCCAGCACTTTGGGAGGCCAAGGCGGGTGGATCACGAGGTCAAGAGATTGAGACCATCCTGGTCAACATGGTGAGACCCCATCTCTACTGAAGATACAAAAAATTAGCTGGGCATGGTGGCGTGCGCCTGTAATCCCAGCTACTCAGGAGGCTGAGGCAGGAGAATTGCCTGAACCCAGGAGGCGGAGGTTGCAGTGAGCCGAGATCACGCCATTGCACTCCAGCCTGGGTAACAAGAGCGAAACTCCGTCTCAAAAAAAAAAAAAAAATAACTACAGACTGCTGTTCTCTTCACTTTTTAACTTTCCCTTTTCCAAACTAGTAAATTTGTAGTTTAAAGATAAAGGTAGGCCAAAGCAACTGTTGCATTTTCTCCAGAGTTTAGACTGACTTCAAATTACCAGAAATCATTCCCACTCATATCACTGAGAAATCCTGTCCCAGAAAACCATCCGGCAGGGCCACCGCTGCTCTCCTTAGCGCCAGGAGAGATGACCAATACCCAGAGAACACCAGTAATTCTAGATGCCCACTGTGCTAATATGCTTTGAGAACCTTCCGGGTCAACACCTTTTAAGGCAATGTAGGTTTTTATATTTGTATAGGGCCTTAGAGTTAGAGTGTGTCTATATATTTATATTCTCTCTACAAATCTAAAGTGAGTTACTTTTATAAAAAAAAAAAAGAAGAAGAAGAAACGCTGAATTGTATGAGGTTAATTGGTGCAGTAAATTGTCTGCAAAAATAGTCATCAACAGTTTCTCCCATTCCTGTGCACACACCACACTCCTCCCACCAGGAGGTGGAGTCTGTTTCTTTTTCCTTTGAATCTGGGCTAGTCTTATGACTTGCTTTCACCAGTAGAATGTAGTGGAAATAACACTGTGCCAGTTCTGGGCCTATTCCTTAAGAGACCTGGCAGTTTCTGTTTTGCTCTTTGGGAAGCCATTTCTCATAAAAAGAAGCCTAACTACCCTATTGGAGAGAGAGGTCATGTATCTCTCATTGTAGACAGAGGCCCCGGAAAATGAGAGATTATGAAGGGAAAGAGAGCTCAGACATCCTCCAGCCGTCCCAGCCAACCAGGGCAGGCCCCAGCCGTGCGAGTGAAGCTGACTTGGATCCTCCAGCCTTTTGTCGAGCTGCCCAGCCAACACTATGTGGAGTAAAGACAGGCTATTCCACTACACTGTGGTCAAATTAAAGAATCTTGAGTAAGGCCAGATGTGGTGGCTCATGCCTGTAATCCTAGCACTTTGAGAGGCAGAGGCAGGCAGAGACCACCAGAAGCAACATGGCAAAAATCCATCTCTACAATAAATTAGCCCGGCGTGGTGGCATACACCTGTAGTCTCAGCTACTTGAGAGGCTGAGGTGGGAGAACCACCTAAGCCATGAAGGTACAGGCTGCAGTGAGCCAAGATCATGCAACTGCACTCCAGCCTGGGTGACAGTGAGACCCTGTCTCAAACAAACAACAAAAAGAATCTTAAATAAATAAAGAACGGTTGTTGTTTTAAACTACTTGTTTTTAAGGTAGTTTGTTAGCTATTGATAAATAAGTAAATAGTAGCAACAATAGATAACTAAAATAAACAGTAGTCATTAATAATTTGTAAAGATAAAATTCAAGGTCGGGTGCAGCGGCTCATGCCTGTAATCCCAGCACTTAGAGAGGCCGAGGCAGACAGATTACGAGGTCAAGAGATCAAGACCATGACCATCCTGGCCAACATGGTGAAACCCCATCTCTACTAAAAAAAAAAAAAAATTAGCTGGGCATGGTGGTGCGCAACTGTAGTCCCAGCTACTCGGGAGGCTGAGGCAGGAGAATTGCTTGAACCCAGGAGGCGGAGGTTGCAGTAAGCCAAGATCGCGCCACTGCCCTCCAGCCTGGCGTCTGGACACAGAGCAAGACTGTCTAAAACAACAACAACAAATTCAAATTCATTTCCTCTGTTTCATCTTTTTTGAAGTTCAACTCTTTTTCCAAAGGTGACCTGTATAATCCTGTTTAATTCATGGGAGCACAAAAAGTTTGCTCCCTAAAATATCATTCTTACTCCCTATTGATGCTCAAAACACCACAAATAGATATTCAATCTTATGACTCCTATTGAGATACAAAACTCCAGGATGATTAATAACTTTTTTTTTTTTGAGGCGGAGTTTCGCTCTTGTTACCCAGGCTGGAGTGCAATGGCTCGATCTCGGCTCACCGAAACCTCCGCCTCCTGGGTTCAGGCCATTCTCCTGCCTCAGCCTCCTGAGTAGCTGGGATTACAGGCACGCGCCACTATGCCCAGCTAATTTTTTGTATTTTTAGTAGAGACGGAGTTTCACCATGTTGACCAGGATGGTCTTGACTCTTGACCTTGTGATCCACCCGCCTCGGCCTCCCAAAGTGCTGGGATTACAGGCATGAGCCACCGCGCCCGGCCCTAACTTTTTTTTTTTTTTTTTTTGAGACAGAGTCTGGCTCTATCACCCAGGTTGGAGTGCAGTGGTGGGACCGCATCTCACTGCAGCCTCTACATCCCAGGCTCAAGTTATTCTCCCACTCGCGTTTCCGAAGTAGCTGGGACTGCAGGCATGTGCCACCACGGCTGGCTACTTTGGGGTGGTTTTTGTTTTTTGTTTTTTTTCAGACAGAGTCTCACCCTGTCACCCAGGCTGGAGTACAATAGCACAATCTGGGCTCACTGCAAACTCTGCCTCCCAGGTTCTACTGCTTCAGCCTCCCAAGTAGCTGGAACTACAGTCACCCGCCCACTCCTGGCTAATTTTTGCATTTTTAGTAGAGACGGAGTTTCACCATATTGGCCAGACTGATCTTGAACTCCTGACCTTGTGATCCACCCGCCTCGGCCTCCCAGAGTGCTGGGATTACAGGCGTGAGCTACTGCGCCTGGCTTTTTTAAATTTTTTTAAGAGACGGAGTTTTACCATGTTGCCCAGACTGGTCTGGAATTTGTGAGCTCAAGTAATCCTCCCTACTCTGCCTCCCAAAGTGCTAAGATTACTGCAACCAGCCTTGTAAACTTGCTTACTCTATTAAACCTTAGTCGAATATCTTTTTTTTTTTTTTTTTTTTGAGATGGACTTTTGCTCTTATTACCCATGCTGGAGTGCAATGGCGCGATCTCGGCGCAACCTCCGCCTCCTGGGTTAAGGCAATTCTTCTGCCTCAGCCTCCTAAATAGCTGGGATTACAGGCACGTGCCACCATGCCCAGCTAATTTTTTGTATTTTGAGAGATGGGGTTTCACCATGTTGACCAGGATGGTCTCAATCTCTTGACTCGTGATCCACCTGCCTCGGCCTCCCAAAGTGCTGGGATTACAGGCTTGAGCCACCACGCCTGGCCTTGTCGAATATCTTAATCAAATAATTTTTAGAAAAGATTCTGATTGGCAGCATAAAAACAATAAAATGATTGAATTACCCTATATCTTCCAGGATTTTTCAAGTCCTATTCTTGCTTTAATTTGGGATCCTCTTCTCTATAGAGATTGTCAATAAATGGTGAAGAGAGAAGATTGCATATTGTTACAGTAAACTCTTGACTGCTGCCATGTGAATATGAAATTCTGTGGAATATCTGCAAAAATGTAAAATTCTTTGAGCTTTTTGTAAAATTTGTTGAGCTTTTCCAGTCTGAATCACCTCTCTACATGCTAAAGGAACAAGTGTAAACAAGCTCTAACATTAGCCAAAGTCAAACAAAATTAGAAGAGTATGTCTCCTAGAAACAAATCCATATTGCAGTATCAAATAGATATGATTTAAAGATTTTGGCCAGGCACAGTGTCTCATGCCTGTAATCCTAGCAGTTTGGAACACAGAGGAAGGCAGATTACCTGAGGTCAGGAGTTCGAGACCAACCTGACCAACATGGTGAAACTCCCATCTCTACTAAAAAAACAAAAATTGCCGGGCGCGGTGGCTCACGCCTATAATCCCAGCACTTTGGGAGGCCGAGGCGGGTGGATCACGAGGTCAAGAGATCGAGACCATCCTGGTCAACATGGTGAAACCCCGTCTCTACTAAAAATATAAAAAATTAGCTGGGCAGGGTGACATGTGCCTGTAATCCCAGCTACTCGGGAGACTGAGGCAGGAGAATTGCCTGAACCCAGGAGGCGGAGGTTGTGGTGAGCCGAGATCGCGCCATTGCACTCCACCCTGGGTAACGAGTGAAACTCTGTCTCAAAAAAAACGAGTTTATGTCCTTTGTAGGGACATGGATGAATCTGAAAACCAACATTCTCAGCAAACTGGCACAAGAACAGAAAATCAAACACCACATGTTCTCGCTCATAGGCAGATGTTGAACAATGAGAACAACACATGGACACAGGGAGGGGAGCATCACACAGTGGGGTCTGTTGTGGGAGGAATAGGGGAGGGACAGCACGGGGTAGGGAGGTTGGGGAGGGATAACATGGGAAAATGCCAGATATAGGTGATCAGGGGTTGGAGGCAGCAAACCACATTGCCATTTAGGTACCTATGCAACCATCCTGCATGTTCTGCACATGTATTCCAGAACCTAAAGTGCAATAAAATATGTGTATTTAAATTTTTTTTTAAAAAAGGCCGAAAAATTAGCTGGGCATGTTGGCTCATGCCTGTACTCCCAGCTACTCAGGAGGCTGAGGCAGGAGAATTGCCTGAACCCAGGAGGCGGAGGTTGCAGTGAGCCAAGATCGCGCCATTGCACTCCAGCCTGGGTAACAAGAGTGAAACTCCACCTCAAAAAAAAAAAAACTAAGTAATCAGGGTTGAATATAATTCTACTGAAATATACTGAAATTTAATAGAAGCTGGGTGACTATTCGGTGCAATCTGATCTATTTAATTATGGTTTTCTCCTGCTTATTTGAGCTATTTTGAAAAACAGTATTTTGCATTAGTATATATTATTTTAGTATTATACTTTCTCAGATAATAATGAGTTTCCTTTTTTTTAGAGATGGAGTCTTGCTCTGTTGCTCAGGCTGGAGTGCAGTGGCGTGATCTTGGCTCACTGCAACCTCCACCTCCTGGGTTCCAGCAAGTCTCCTGCCTCAGCCTCCTGAGTAGCTGGGATGATAGACATGCATCACCATGTCTGGCTAATCTTGTATTTTTAGTAGACACCAGGGTTTCACCATGTTGGCCAGGCTGGTCTCGAACTCCCGACCTCAAGTGATCCACCTGCCTTAGCCTCCCAAAGTGCTGGGATTACAGGTGTGAGCCACGCCTGGCCAAGTTTGCTTTTTTTTTTTTTTTTTTGAGACAGTCTTGCTCTGTCACCAGGTGCCAGGCTGGAGTGCAGTGGCACAATCTTGGCTCACTGCAACCTCCGCCTCTTGGGTTCAAGCAATTCTGCCTCAGCCTCCCAAGTAGCTGGGACTACAGGCGCGCACCACCATGCCCAGCTAATTTTTGTATTTCAGTAGAGATGGGGTTTCACCGTGTTGGCCAGGATGGTCTCAATCTCTTGACCTCGTGATCCGCCTGACTTGGCCTCCCAAAGTGCTGGGATTACAGGTGTGAGCCACCGCGCCCAGCCCAAGTTTGCTTTCAACATGTGTCTTTGAAGAGCTTACTACACTCACTAATGTAGCCTTTACTTATCATTAAGCCAAAATTTCCTCCCAATAAACATAGCTCTCATTTTATACTGAAATTCCATGAGAGGATGATATTCACTTTACAGAAATTTATATAATACAAGTGAATTTTTCTTTTTTTGAGATGGAGTTTTGCTCTTGTTGCCCAGGCTGCAGTGCAATGGCGCCATCTCAGCTCACCACAACCTCCGCCTCCCAGATTCAAGCATTTCTCCTGCCTCAGTCTCCCAAGTAGGTGGGGATTATGGGCATCTGCCACCACACCCGGCTAATCCTGTATTTTTAGTAGAAACAGGGTTTCTCCATGTTGGTCAGGCTGGTCTCAAACTATTGACCTCAGGTCATCCGCCCGCCTTGGCCTCACAAAGTGCTAGGATTACAGTTGAGAACCATTGCACCCAGCCTGATACAAGGGAATTTTATTACTGTGTGATAGCTAAAAAGTCCCAAGGGAAAGAAAAATACAGAATTTTTGCCTAGTGGTAAAACACCAATTGTAGAGTCCTTTGTTTATCTTCCTAAAGAAGAAAAGAGTAACAACTCATAAAAATACCATTGGAGGAGTATAACCTTTATGGAAGGCAATATGGCAGTAAATATAGCAAAAACCCTTAAAAAAGTTAACATCCTGGGCCGGGTGTGGTGGCTCACCCCTATAATCCCAGCACTTTGGAAGGCCGAGGCGGGTGGATCACGAGGTCAAGAGATTGAGACCATCCTGGTCAACAAGGTGAAACCCCGTCTCTACTAAAAATACAAAAATTAGCTGGGCATGGTGGCGCACGCCTGTAGTCCCAGCTCCTCGGGAGGCTGAGGCAGGAGAATTGCTTGAACCCAGAAGGCGGAGGTTGCGGTGAGCCGAGATCATGCCATTACACTCCAGCCTGGTTAACAACAGCAAAACTCCATCTAAAAAAAAAAAAAAGTTAATATCCTGAATTAAACCCAAAATGAGAATAGGTACACTTAAAAAAAATTTTTTTTTGAGATGGAGTCTTGCTCTGTTGCTCAGGCTGGAGTGCAGTGGCATGATCTCGACTCACTGCAACATCTGCCTCCCAGGTTCAAGCGATTCTTTTACCTCATCCTCCTGAGAAGCTGGGATTACAGGTTCCTGCCTCCAACCCTGGCTAATTTTTGTATTTTTAGTACAGACGAGATTTCGCCATGTTGGCCATGCTGGTCTCGAACTCCTGACCTCGGTGATCTGCCCGCTTTGGCCTCCCAAAGTTCTGAGATTACAGACATGAGCCACCATGCCTGGCCTACATTTTTTTCTTTAACAGACAAGATCAAATGCTTGCAAAGATGAGGACAACTGGAACTCATACATTGCTGGTGGGAAAGAAAACAGTATAAGCACTGTGGAAAAACAGTCTGGGGACCAGGTGCAATGCCTTCTACCAGTAAACTCCAACACTTTGAGAGGTCCAGGCAGGAGAATCGCTTGAATCCGGGAGATGAGACCAGCCTGGGCAACATGGCAAGACCCCATCTCTATAAAAAATAAAATAGGCTGGGCAAGGTGGCTGATGCCTATAATCTCAGAACTTGAGGATGAGGCAGGCGGAGCATGAAGTCAGGAGTTCGAGACCAGCCTGGCCAATATGGTGAAACTCCATCTCTACTAAAAATACAAAAATTAGCTGGGCGTGGTGGTGTGTGCCTGTGGTCCCAGCTACTTGGGAGGCTGAGGCAGGAGAATTGCTTGAACCTAGGAGGTGAAAGCTGCAGTGAGCCGAGATCGCACCACTGCACTCTAGCATGGGCAACAGAGCATGACTCCATCTCAAAAATAAATAAATAAATAATTAAATTCAATTTTTTAAAAATTACAGGTGGCGCACACCTGTAATCCTAGCACTTTAGGAGGCTGAGGCGGGTGCATTACCTGAGGTCACGACTTCAAGACCAGCCTGGCAAACATGGTGAAACCCTGTCTCTACAAAGAATACAAAAATTAGTTGGGCGTGGTGGTGGGCACCCATAATCCTAGCTACTTGGAAGGCTGAAACAGGAGAATCACTTGAACCCAGGAGGCGGAGGTTGCAATGAGCCAAGATCGTGCTACTGCACTCCAGCCTGGGCAACAAAGAGTGAAACTCCCTCTAAAAAAACAAACAACAACAAAAAAGAGGCCAGGCAAGGTGGCTCATGCCTGTAATTCCAACACTGGGAGGCTGAGGCGGGAGGATCACTTGTGCCCAGGAGTTCAAGACCAACCTGGGCAATATGGTGAAACCTTGTCTCTACAGAAAAATTTAAAAATGAGCAGGGTGTGGGGGCGTGCACCTGTAGCCTCAAGTGTTTGGGAGGCTGAGGTGGGAGGATCACTTGAGCCCAGGAAATGAAGGCTGCAGTGAGCCGAGATCACACCATGGCACTCCAACCTGGGTAACAGAGCCACACTGTCTCAAATGAAGAAACTAAAAGAAAGTAAAAGAAAAACAGCCTGGAAGTTTTTTTTACAAAGTTAAACATACGCCCCCCGGCCCCATATAATCCAGCACTCCGTATCTATTTATTCCCACTCCTAGGTGGGAATTTACTCAAGAACAATAAAAACACATGTCTGCTCAAACACCTGTACTCAAACGTTTACAGTGGTTTTATTCAGGTGGCTCACGCTTATAATCTCAGCACTTTGGGAGGCCGACCTGGACAAATCACTTGAGCACAGGAGTTCGAGACCAGCCTGGGCAACATGACACAATCTTGTCTCTACAAAAAATTAAGAAAAGTTTTAAAACCTGCCAGTCATGGTGGCATGTGCATGTAGTCCTACCTACTCAGGAGGCTGAGAAAAGGATCACTTGTGTTTGAGGCTGAAGTGAGCTATGATTTCACCACTGCACTCCAGGCTAGATGACAGAGTGAGATCCTATTTCCAAAAAAAAAAAAAGGTAGAGAGAGGCTGGGTGCGGTGGTGGCTCACGCCTGTAATCCCAGCACTCTGGGATGCCGAGGTGGGTGGATCACCTGAGGTCAGGAGTTTGAGACCAGCCTGACCGACATGGAGAAACCCGTCTCTTATTAAAAATAAGACATACAAAATTAGCAGGGCACAGTGGCGCATTCCTGTAATCCCAGCTACTCGGCAGTCTGAGGCAGGAGAATCACTTGAACCAGGAGGCACAGGTTGCGGTGAGCTGAGATCTTGCGATTGCACTCCAGCCTGGGCAACAGAGTGAAACTCTGTCTCAAAAAAAAAAAAAAAAAAAAAAAGGCCAGGCTCAGTCACTCATGCCTGTAATCCGAGCACTTTGGGAGGCCGAGGTGGCAGATCACCTGAGGTCAGGAGTTCGAGCCCAGACTGACCAACATGGGAAAACCCTATCTCTACTAAAAAATACAAAATTAGCCAGGCATGGTGGCACATGCGTATAATCCCAGCTACTCAGAAGACTGAGGCAGGAGAATCGCTTGAACATGATTAGCGGAGGTTGCAGTGAGCCGAGATTGTGCCATCACACTCCAGTCTGGGCAACAAGAGCGAAACTCTGCCTCAAAAAAAAAAAAAAAAAAGAGCAAGAGAGAAAGAGAAATGTTAATGTAGATTTGGACATACCCAGAACTATAGAATCAGGTGCTGTGGGGGTGAGGTCCAGAAATCTGTGTTTATTTATGTATTTATTATTTATTTATTTTTTGAGACAGAGTTTTGCTCTTGTCATCCAGGTTGGAGTGCAGTGGTGCAGTCTCAGCTCACTGTAACTTCCGTCTCCCAGGTTCAAGCAATTCTCTTGCCTCAGCCTCCCAAGTAGCTAGGATTACAGATGCCCACCACCATGCCTGGCTATTTTTTTTTTTTTTTGTAATTATAGTGGAGATGGGGTTTTGTCATGTTGGCCAGGCTGGTCTCAAACTCCTGACCGCAGGTGATCTGCCCACCTCAGCCTCCCAAAGTGCTGGGATTACAGGCATGAGTCACTGCGCCTGGCCAGAAATCTGTATTTTAATAAGTTTTCCAAGTTTAAAAAGCTTTCCAGGTGATTCTGATGCACAGTGATATTTAAGAATCAATGGTGTAGGAGAAAGCTCTGGTGCCTGTGTCCTTGTTCTGGTTCAGCCTAGCAGCTCTGTGACTAACCGTGGCTGAATCCTTAAATGTCTGAAAACTCCGTTGTATCTCGGGTATAACAAGGAGTTTAGAATGATGCCTGCGGGCCCTTCTGCTCTAAAATTATATGAAAGAAAGTAAATAAATGTTGCAATGACTAAATTCATTCAGTCAACAAACACTTATGTACCAGGCAGTGTGTTCTGTTCATGGAATCAATGTATGATTCAAAATTGCAACTTAAATACTGTAACTTTATAATTAAATGACTTGCAAATTTTCAGACCACAACTTTTACCTGTCCTCAATTTACAAGATTTTCATACTGCATCTGTTGTGTAATGTGAACTGGAAAACTAAGAAAATGATCCAAAGGGATCCACCTTTCCAAAATTACTTAACTTTTTTGTTTTTTGAGCCAGAGTCTCAGCTCACTGCAACCTCCCCTTCCTGAGTTCAACCAATTCTCCTGCCTCAGCCTCCTGTGTAGCTGAGATTACAGGCACGCGCCATCACGCCTGGCTAAGTTTTGGTATTTTTAGTAGACATGGGGTTTTGGTATGCTGGCGAGGCTGGTCTGGAACTCCTGGCCTCAAGTGACCCACCTGCCTTGGCCTCCCAAAGTGCCTGACCTCAGTCAACGTTTCAGTACAGCTACAAGTACAGGAGATGGCGCCAGAAGGCAGTGGGATGCTCAGTTTGGGTTTAAGGGTTTTAGCCAATGCGGGAGAGGAAAGAGCTTGAGAGAGAGGTCAGAACTTAAATAAAGGTGCCAGAGTTGAGTGGAAACTAAGACCGAGTGGGGAGAGGGAGCGGCGTCACTTTAAAACAAGCAAACAAAACTTACGTATAAGGGTCCTCTTGACACCGGCTCCAAATCAGCACAGCTAGAAAGCAACGACAGAAATATCCACAGTAGAGCCGAAGCTCAAGATACAGTCAAGCGCGTGGAGGCTGGCGCTCGCCTCCTGGCTCCCTCTCTCCTAGAAAGGAGGGCCTTTGTCGTCTGCTGAAGCACAAGCACCTGGACGCGCTGCTCACCCAAGTCAGGGAAGTGTTGACTCCGGGCTAAGATATCTTTGTGACACAAAGTGCAGTTGTAGCTGTATAGGCAAAATCCCAAAGCTCACCAGGAGTGAAACACTTCCCCGAAGGAATCATACACAAAACACTTTAAATTAAAAAATAAAAATTAAAAATTCATAGTTGAGCCAGGAGGTGGCGCCTGGCGAGACACGCTGCCTGCCTGGGGAATCGGAATCTCAGCTTAGCGCTCCACGGGAACCCTGTCCCGGCGGAGGTCATTCTTTCCCACTAAATCTCTTCTTTCATACCAAGGTGTCTCTGCTGTGTGTGTGTGTGTGTGTGTGCGCGCGCGCGCGCGCTAAGTACTCTGATTCCCAGGAAGTCTGATTTATACTTCAAGCCTTTTACTCTTCTTAAATGGGATGGATGGGGCTTTGGGGAACCTCAAAACAGAAAACTTTCCTGAAGAGGACACATAATTCAGAGGGTGATAGAAGAAAAGGGAAATGACATCAGCAAAATGGTTTTGCTTTGCAGATCAATCGCGGGGGACAGAAAGGCACAGTGAGCGCCTGTCTCTGCAGGAGCTGATGATCCAGCACATGCATTATTCTGTTCATTTGGCTTTTATCCTGCTCCCTTATTTAGCTTCTGCTCCCTTTGTTTGGCTATTTATTGCTACTCGGCAGGAGCAAGGAGGGCAGAGGGAGCTCAAATGGGTGCATCCTCCAGGCTGGTGCCTCTGGCAAAGGGCAGGGAGGAGAAAGAGGTTTCAATGTCTGGCTTGAAAGTATCTGTGGGTTTCACATTCTCTAACAAGGGATTTAGGATGTACATTCCGATCGGGATTTCCAGTCCCGTGGGGAGCAAATATCAGCTCACATTCCTGAGACCCACAGCCTCCATGCTCCACGGCACAGCTCCTTGGTGGCAGATTTCACTCAGTGCCACATGTTGTGCCTCAGCCCTTGAGCTGGAGGGAAGACCCTGGGCCCCTCTTGCATCTGGATCACATGGTCTCTCCGGTCCCTCCCCTCTCTTTCTCTGGAAACCGCCTTTTTCTGATGGTGGTAGTGATTGTTCCTACAGTCTCTCCTTCTTTCCTCCTGCCCTGGCCTCTCTGCCAGAGGTCAGTGTCCTCTTCAGTGACAAAAGCCGCCCTAGATCTGGGCTCCCTGGAGAGGGAGGTGGCTGGGTCTGGCAGTTACAGCCGCTGTCTCTCCATGGTGCTGCTACACCCCTCCCCCACTGGGCACACAAATGGGCTTTATCCAGCAAACAACACCCCCCTCCCAGGCCACACAGGCACGTGGACCCAGGCCTCACCGTGGGAAGGGGGTGGTGACAGGCACAGAAGAGATTGCTCTAGATGAGTTCTCCTGGCCTCACTTCTCTTCCTTAGAACTCAGGACACAACTCAGGTTTTAGATCTTGACTTCCTCCACCCCTCACCTGCACCCTGAATCCCCAGTTCCTTCTTGCTACATATCTTCTAATTCTGGACTCTTCCCATTCCAGAGCAGCTCAGATTCTGCAGGGAATTGGGAACAGGTACCCCCGCCATCTGCTCCATGCCACCCAGGGAGCTGCTCTGCAGAGGAGAAGCCAGGGCGGTGGAGTGGGGGGAGATGGAAACACAGTGTCCTCTTGAGGGGGCTGAGTTGAACCCCAAAGTCCCTTCCTTGCCCCCACCAGCTTCCAGGAAACACCCCTGTAAGCAGCATCCGTGTGATTAGCAGAGGAAGGAAGAGCTCACCCCAGCTGGACTCCTGAGCTAGGGCCAGCGCTCCGGTGAAACTTGCCACGATGCAGCTCCGAGTGGGGCCATCCTGCATGCCTAATTGGCTATTTAAGGAGCTGCTCGCCTGCAGCCCAGGCAGCCCCCCCTCCCCACATACACCCGTCCAGAGCCACCTTAAAAGCAGGAGGCAGTTGTAAAGTCGCCGGCCCGCTAGTGGAATAGAGACTGCAGAGGGAGATAAAGAGAGAGGGCAGAGAAAGAGGCAGCAAGAGATTTGTCCAGGGGACCCAGAAACCCATGGTACCCTACTGAACCCCAAATTCCCTGGAAGCCCACAGAGACACAGAAACAGCAAGACAAGCAGCGATACACTCCACGCCAAGAATTTTCCTCTCTCTCTCTCTCTCTCTCCCTCTGTCTCTCTCTTTCTCCCCCCCACCCCAGCCTGTCCTAGTCCTCTAATCCTCAAATTCCCAGTCCCCTGCGCCCCTTCCTGGGACACTATGTTGTTCTCCGCCCTCCTGCTAGAGGTGATTTGGATCCTGGCTGCAGACGGGGGTAGGTACAACTAAACGTTTGTGTGTTGATTTGCGCTGATGTTCACGTTGCCAGGTGTGCTTAACGCGGGGAGGAGAGGTGTGCAAGGAAGCCTAGAGGCTGGAATAATAGGCTCAGAGACAAGGGAAAAAGAGAGCGGAGTGTAGAGGAGACCACTTCCCTTCTTTGTCTTTTGCCTTTCCAGCCTTGCTATTATTGGAGGTGGGGAGAACGAGCAGGGGGCTGGGTGTGTACACAGGCAAGTGCTGGAATCTCTTTGCAGGCTACAGATTTTCCCCAGAGCTCTTTCTCCCACTGACCTGGCCCCAGTCGGCACTCCTGGACTTCTTTATTTACAAACTCTTCCAAGTAGGGAGTCAAAGAGGCCTGGCATGAAAAGATAGATAGCTGGGGGTAGGGGAAAGAATACTTCCTGCCCAGCTCGGACCCTGATCTCCAATTTATCCCCTTTTGGCCAAGGTTCCTTCTTCATTCTGTGAAGCGACTTAACCCCCTAGTTCTCCTCTGAAGGCCGCAGTATAAGAGTGAACATTTGTTTGACGCTTTAGAGTTTTCAAAGGACTTTCAGGAGCTCCCAGGAGATGAGGAAGGATTTTGGGGAGAACAGGCTGAAGCGCTCCAGGAGTGTCCCCTGGAACCACAGACCTCACTTCTGTGTTTCCCATGCCGAGCACAGTGTCCAGCACACGTTAGATGCGTAACTGAGGTTTGTGGAAAGAGCAGGGGGGTGGGGGTGTCCAGAGAGTAGATGACAAATGCAGAGACGACGGGGCAGGCGGGCAGCCAAATGGAGAGTCACAAATCTCATCTGAGGAGAAAGAAAAACATAGGAAAAGAGGAGGAAGAGACGCAGAATAAATGTGTTGAGGCTCTGACCAGAAGAGACGGGCACCTTCACAGACCAGGGAGTTCGAGGTGTTGGGGGGTCCCACAGAGACGGTAACTGAGAGGCTGCCTCCAACTCTCCCTTGGGCCAGCAGAATAGGTCAAGGGTAAGGGCAGGGCATCTCACAAGTTAGAGGAAGCAAAGGGACAAAGAGAGAGAGAGGAAGGAATTTAGGATTTTTCTCCAGCGTTTCTAGGAGTATGGATATGCAGCATAAACCTGCATGAAGGCCTTCCTTTTCTTATTGGGGCAGTTTGGTCCTGGGGAGGCGCTGGACCTGCAGACCCCCCAGCCTGAGTCAGATAGGACTGCACGAGAGCCTGGCATGTGACCCAGCTGGCAGCTCTCTTCTCTACACACAATGCTTCACTTTCATCCTGTCCCTGCCAGCCTGGCTGCCTGTGCCCACCCACCACCCTCAATCTAGAGTAGACCCTGCCCTGACTCCCGCCCTCCCCTAACCATCTCAGAATGCAGGGAGCAGAGCCTCCTGGTGATGAGGAGCTTCTGGGACCAGAAAGGAAGAATTTACTTATGACCGTACAGCTCAGTGCCTTTATTCATGCCATTTTTCAAAGCAAAGGAATAATCCCCCCTTCCCCGCTCCGTAGCACCCCCCCAACACACACACACACACACACACACACACTTTGAATTCTTTTCTCCTTCCCTCTTTCTAGTCTCTATCCTTCAAACCCTCTGCCCACACCCTTACCGCGCCCACCCCAATCTTCTAAGTGTTGGATTGACTTGGCACAGGTTAGAGAAAAGTAAGGGTTGGGCCAATCGCACATTTGGATCCAGGTTAATTTTAGTCCCTGGGCTTTACCTCTTTTCTTTCCTCCTCTCCCTTAACTCAGCAGGCACCAGCAGAGCCTGGCTGGTGAATTTAAATAGACCCCCCCCCACCCCGACCTTTCCACAGAGGTGTCCAGTTTCAGGGCTTCCTTTGGAAAGTGCTGGAGCAGAGGGAGGAGGGGCGGCAGAGAGGGAGGTGGAGCCGTACAGAATGCTGGAGGGAGGGGAGTGTGGAGGCCAGGGCTCTGCCCCAGGCTGCGCTGGCTGTAACCCAAATCCTTCTACCTTGCAGGTCAACACTGGACATATGAGGGTGAGAGCAGATCTCAAGGCCTCCCGACACTCCTTTCACTGGAACCTCCTCACCTGGCAGGAAGACATGCTGTGCGGGTGGGGAGGAGTCTTCCTTTAGCTTCTCACCCCAGCTCCTCCCTTCTGGATCTCCCACTGCGTTGAGTTTCACGTATTTGGCTCCTAGATCCTGCTCTAATCATCAAATCCTACACCTCCTGATTTGGCAGAAAAGCTAGTTAAGTCCTCAGTAAATCGTGTAGGAGTGAGGGAGCTGGGGTGGAAAGGAAGCCGGGTGGGGGGAAAAGCTTAGCTGCCAGGTCTCCTTCTGGCTGTCTCTATCTTAATCCATCATACCCCTAACCTGCATCTGAAACTGGGACAGAGCTGGAGGTCAGGGGTGACGAAGAGGATGGCAGGATAGTTTGTGACACTGGGGAGGTGCAGTTCCATTCCTATGAACTACTGATTAATGACATAACTGAACTCCAGAGTCCATGACAAAAGGTCAGTGTGACAGCAAGAAGTGAATGATGAAAAGTCAGGATATCTGAATCCCAAGTCCACGTGATAGGGAGCCTCCAGCAGGACTTTTTTTTTTTTTTTTTTTTTTTTTGAGACAGAGTCTCACGCTGTCGCCCAGGCTGGAGTGCAGTGGTGCAATCTGGGCTCACTGCAAACTCCATCTCCCAGGTTTAAGCGATTTCCTGCCTCAGCCTCTCGAGTAGCTAGGATTACAGGTGCGCACCACCACATCTGGCTAATTTTTGTATTTTTAGTAGAGGCGGGGTTTGACCATGTTGGCCAGGCTGGTCTCGAACTCCTGACCTCAAGAGATCCACCTGCTTCAGCCTCCCCAAGTGCTGCTATTACAGGTGTGAGCCACTGTGCCTGGCCTCTCTAGGATCATTTTACTTCTCCCATTTTTCTACCCCTACTCTCTAATCCCATCTCTTAGGGTATTCACGTTTTCTATGCATCTCTCTCCTCATTCAGCTTTCTTGTCCTCAAAATATAGGTAAGTAAAAGAGCTACCATTCCCCATTCATCAGGATAGAGAAGGGGAACTGGAGCACGATACTCAACAGGATTCCTACCTCACCCATCCCTGTACAACTAGGGTCTTAATCTGGGTGGAGGGAAGTCCATTTCTACCTCCACCCAGATGCATGGTTTGGTTAGGGGACAGGGTCAAAGGGATGGGGGCGGTGTTGAAGGGTGCCTAGAGCTGGAGGACAGGACCAACGTCTTTGGTAACCCCCCCAGGCCCACATGGTCAGGACCATTGGCCAGCCTCTTACCCTGAGTGTGGAAACAATGCCCAGTCACCCATCGACATCCAGACTGACAGGGTGACATTTGACCCTGAGTTGCCTGCCCTGCAGCCCCACGGATATGACCAGCCTGGCACCGAGCCTTTGGACCTGCACAACAATGGCCACACAGGTAAAAGCGCGGGCTCCAAGAAGTTGTAGGCTCCAGCTCAGCTCTTAGGAGTCAGATCCTTTTGTGGTACATGAGTGTGATGATGGGGTATTCATGAGCATGCGTAAAATGTGCCACCCTCGATCCTTGTTACGATGTCAGCACATTACCCATCTGCTATGAATAAATAATTTCAGGAGCATTCTCCTAACCTGCAAATTCTCAAAAAGCTTTGTCCATGAATTTGGAAATATGAGAATGGGGATCAGGCTCCCGTAGCCAAGGCAGAAATGAAAATGTTTCTAGTCAAGCTCGATAGGTAGGTTAGTATCATTGCGCTGATTTGATCTTCACTGAGAAAAAGGAAGATATGCTAGAAGAGCACTGGAGGAACTGGGTGCTACCTGGGGAGGAAACCGGAAGAGAGCCAAGTCTCTCAAGACGTGGTGACAACTCAGGAGTGGGAATGTATCTACATTCCTCCACCAATCCTAGCTTGCGCTTTTCTTCACAGTGCAACTCTCTCTGCCCTCTACCCTGTATCTGGGTGGACTTCCTCGAAAATATGTAGCTGCCCAACTCCACCTGCACTGGGGTCAGAAAGGATCCCCAGGGGGGTCAGAACACCAGATCAATGGTGAAGCCACAGTTGCGGAGGTACCAGGGAACAAATAGCTGGGATTCGGGCAAAGTAGCAGGGATGGTTGGTCCTGGGAAGAGGATCTGGACCTTGGGAAAAGTCATACTGGAGGGATAAGGCCAACCTTTGTGGGACAGACTTAGTGCATGGTGGGGACAGCAGTGGGATGGTGGTGGCTAGGATGAAGGCCTCGAAGCGGGTGGGGACATTCCATAATTCAATTTCCTCTTCCTTCCTTCAGCTCCACATTGTACATTATGACTCTGATTCCTATGACAGCTTGAGTGAGGCTGCTCTGAGGCCTCAGGGCCTGGCTGTCTTGGGCATCCTAATCGAGGTCAGTAGCTCCCAGTCCCTTCCAGGTTTCTCTCCACTTCCTCTGCAACCGTCACACCTATTTCTGTTTCCCTCCTGTGGCAGGCAGCAGCCCATCCTGACCATTTATTCTGTACATAAATGTCTTATTCCAAACATGGACTCATTCCAAATTCTCTTTCCTCCCCTTCCAGGTGGGTGAGACTAAGAATATAGCTTATGAACACATTCTGAGTCACTTGCATGAAATCAGGCATAAAGGTGAGCCTTAAAAATCTACAGCAGGGGCTGGGCATGGTGGCTCACGTCTATAATCCCAGCACTTTGGGAGGCCAAGGCAGGTGGATCATGAGGTCAAGAGATCGAGACCATCCTGGTCAACAAGGTGAAACCCCGTCTCTACTAAAAATACAAAAATTAGCTGGGCATGGCGGTGCGCACCTGTAGTCCCAGCTCCTTGGGAGGCTGAGGCAGGAGAATTGCTTGAACCCAGAAGGCAGAAGTTGCGGTGAGCTGAGATCGTGCCATTGCACTCCAGTCTGGGTAACAACAGCGAAACTCCATCTCCAAAAAAAAAAAAAAAAAAAAAAAAAAAAAAATCTACAGCAGGAAGTGAGATTAGATTTTCAAAAAACTTTCAAAAACTATTAGTCTTGAGATGAGGCAATTACTTAGAGCCAAGGAATTTTGCTTCTGGGAGCCCTATCTAGGTAAGCTAGGGCACACTGAAAGGAAGATGAGTCCCAGTCTGTTCTCCCCAGATCAGAAGACCTCAGTGCCTCCCTTCAACCTGAGAGAGCTGCTCCCCGCACAGCTGGGGCAGTATTTCCGCTACAATGGCTCGCTCACAACTCCCCCTTGCTACCAGGGTGTGCTCTGGACAGTCTTCTACAGAAGGTCCCAGATTTCAACAGAACAGGTAAGTGGTGGAGAAATGAGGTGAGGGGAGAGATCACGATTGTTATCTTCAGACCCCTTCCCACTCCCCAGTGACACGTCTCCCACGCTTCTGCTCCTCAGCTGGAAAAGCTTCAGGGGACATTGTTCTCCACAGAAGAGGAGCCCTCTGAGCCTCTGGTACAGAACTACCGAGCCCCTCAGCCTCTCAATCAGCGAATGGTCTTCGCTTCTTTCATCCAAGGTGATTCTGCATAACTCAGAAGAGATGGGAAACTGAGGGACAGATGGCAGGAACTAGGGAGCCTATGAGAAGAAAATGCTAAAAGGGGAAGGGGTTTCCAAGACTAGCTTGGATTGGGAACCAACCCCCACCCCAGGGTGCCCAGGTAATTCTCCCAGGCATAGAAGCAGAGTGCTGCTCCCAGCTGGGCTGGGGATCTGAAGTCCCACTGACTCCTTTTCTTCTCTTACAGAGGGACCCTTGTATACCACAGGTAAGACAGCTTTATAAGGTAGTGGGGGGAGGGGAGGCATCCTCAGCAAGTAGGGGAAAGGCTGAAAATCTGTTAGTCCTAGGCTGACACCTTTTACCTTTATCTCCCCCAGGTGAAATGCTGAGTCTAGGTGTAGGAATCTTGGTTGGCTGTCTCTGCCTTCTGCTGGCTGCTTATTTCATTGCTAGAAAGATTCGGTGAGGTCCTACTTTCCATTCCTCTAGTCCTTTCTTTTTTCTTTCTTTTTTTTGAGAGGGAGTCTTGCTCTGTTACCCAGTCTGGAGTAGAGTGGTGTTCAATCTCAGCTCACTACAACCTCCACCTCCGGGTTCAAGTGATTCTCCTGCCTCAGCTTCCCAAGTAGCTGGGACTATAAGCACGCACCACCACACCCAGCTAATTTTTGTATATTTAGTAGAAACAAAGTTTCACCATATTGGCCAGGGGTCTCAAACTCCTGACCTCAGGTGATCCGCCTGCCTCAGCCTCCCAACATACTGGGATTACAGGTGTGAGCCACCACACCTGGCCTTTTTTTTTTTGAGACAGGTTCTCACTCTTGTCCAAGCTGGGGTACAGTGGCTTTATCACAGCTCACTGCAACCTCCACCTCCTGGGCTCAAGTGGTCCTCCTACCTCAGCCTCCTGAATAGCTGGGACTACAAGTGTGTGCCACCATGCATGGCTACTTTTTATATTTTTAGTAGAGATGGGTTTTCACTTTGTTGCCCAGGCTGGTTTCCAACTCCTGACCTCAAGTGATCCACCTGCCTCAGCCTCCCAAAGTGCTGGGATTACAGGCAAGAACCACCTTGCCCCGCCCTCTCTATTCTATGAAAAACCATTCTCCTATTCCACCTCTAATCTGCTTCACTTAGATAGCAGTCATTCTCATGAGCCATTCCCCTTTCCAGGAAGAAGAGGCTGGAAAATCGAAAGAGTGTGGTCTTCACCTCAGCACGAGCCACCACTGAGGCATAAATTCCCTCTCAGATACCGTGGATGTGGATGACTTCCCCTCGTGACTGTCAGGAAGCCTCTAAAATGGGGTATAGGGTCTGGACAGAAATACCGTAGGAGTAGTAGGCAGACGTCCTCCTTCCCCTGGATACCCACTACAGAGAGGAACGGACCCAGCCTGTCATTCGAGGAAACACTGCAGAGCCTTCGGTCTCTCCAAACATTTGGAAGAAATGAGGAGACCCGGGCTGTTCATGCAGAGAACAGACTGTTTAGCTGCAGGGGAAGTTTGGGGTGTACCCCAAAGTCCTCTACCCGTCACCTTTACGGCCCTTTCCCTAGACACACTGCGGAATCTCTCCTTAGGATAAAGAGTTGCTGGTGAAGTTGTATATTTTTGATCCAGATATTTGGAAATTAAAGTTTCTGACTTTAATTCTGCTCTGTTCTTTGAGGCTCTTGAGGCTGGACAAGTTCCTGAATTCCTCAGTTGGTAAAGATAGACAAAGGATGGGGAAAAGCAGCATGGGTGACTAACTCATTTTATGCCACCCCTGGAAAGAAAGATTAGCTTCTGGGAAAACACTTAACCCAAAGTTTCAGACATATTAAACCTCTAGCCCAGATTTCTGCCCTTGCACCAAGGCTGTGCTTAGAGATCAGTGGTTGCCAGTTTAGGAAAGTGGCTGGACAACAGACCGGAGAGAGCAGAAATCTCAAGTAACATGCTATCCCCTCCCCCCTTGACAGCCAAGTTCCCCCACAATTACAAAGTCTTTTTTATTAGTCAAAATCACAATCACCTTGATTAAAAGGATGGAACACTCCACCCTCACCAGAAAATGATACAGTTTATAGAAAACCTCCCCATCCCTCCCACACCCCAATTAAAAACTACAAAAAAATCTGCCCTCCTTCCCTACGATGTCATGGTAGTCTGACTCCTCCAGCGGCACTGCAGCTCTGGAGGGCCAGCTCACCCCAGCACCCTCCACTTCACCTTGGGGAGAGGAGGGATGCTGGTGTTTAAGGGTTAAAACCATTAGTTCCAGTATTGCCAGTTCCCAAACATGCACTTCCTTCCTTTCCCCCAAGGTCTGGGACCAGGGAGAAAGGGACAGAAATGAGCCCAGCCATGAGGAGCAATTCGAGAGAAAATATAGCCCAAGGAGGTTAGAAGAGTTCCAACATACCTCCGCCCTCCCCACCTCAAAAAAGAAAAAAAGGCAGATTAGGGTCTTTATCACACAAAAAATAGTTCCCCTCAGGCCTGAGAAAAAGACGTCCAGTCTGGGGAGAGGGTACTGAGAAACTCCGAGCTCATCTACCCTTGAGCCTCCATTAATTTCATCTCCAGGGCAATGGCTAAACTAGATCCCTTTTCTCGGCAACCTGCACTGTCCAGAACTGGAGATGGAGAAATACAGGGCGAGGACATCAGGAGGGCACCCCAGGCCCAGGGGTCCCCCCTAGGTTCCCTCAGTCCTCGGGTGGGATGCGCAGGGCAGAATACACCATCACCCGACTGTCCTCCTGCCGTCGGCCTGCAGAGGGGAAGGGAGGTGAGTCTTGGGCAGGGTGAGAGCAGAGCACTGACACAGGGGGAGTCCTGGACAACAAGGGGGTCCCCAGATGGTGGGGATTAGTGCAGATTCAAACCCACCAGTCACTGACTGGCTGAACCCAGGCCGCTCCTGGTAAAGTTTAGAGACTAACGGTCACAAAAGGACAAAGCAACACCCTGGAGATGGTGGGGTAGACCGACGACAAGGACACAGAGAATGTGGGCAATGGACCCGGGCGGGGGCTGGGCTCAGTCATGGGCAGTGGACAGGCAGGTGGGATCTGTCAGGCGATCAGTCCAGGTAGTCAGTCCTTACACAAGAGGCTGCGCTGAATACTTCGGAGGGACCCTCCAGCTGTGATGAAGGCCCAGAGCCCCATGGAAACAGTGACTGCATAGATGGGCAGGAGGCTGGCCTCATACCATGGGTTCAGGAATGTCTAGGAAGGAGGGTAAAAGTGGGAAAGAGATTAGATTCTCCCCCAACCTAATCCCCACATTCTGCACCTTTGACTCCCAGATCTCTCTCAAACTCCCATCTTTCCCTTCAGAGCACCAACATCTTGTGGTTAAGGGGACTTAATTTTTCAGCTCCTTCGAAGGTTTCTGCCACTCCTGCTCACCTCAGGCCCTCTGCATTATAGTTTGACTAATCCATTCAATGTCCTCCCCAGAGCAGGTGATAGAATTGATGCTGAGGTGAGAGACCTCAAAAGACTCACCTTTCCGCCTCCTCCCAAGGTAAGTTCAAAATGTTAAGAGGTGAGGATATCCTTTCCCCCCACATCCCACTCACCATTAAATGCTTTTCTCCCTAACTCAGGCCCCTGTTTCCAACTCACCAGTCCCGATGTCAGTAGGTGACTCCCAACCACCAGGCCCAAAGCCCAGTACCGTCTCCTCTCACAGGCATCAAAGAACACAACTCCCCAAAAGGTATGGAGCAGGATAATGGCTGCTGTCAGAAAGGCTGCAGGGAGGGAGATGGGGGAGGAGATACATCCCTGATCTTCTCCTAGCCTCCTGAGATGTTGAGCCAAAGAAGTCTCCCAGGGAAGGCCAATAAATCAGATCAGGGACAAGGATGGATGGGGCGTGAAGGCTACATAGGAGGTGGATCTTACCTGAAGTCAGGAAGTAATAGGGTGAGTCTCCATGGATCCCAACCACACCTGGCCCAAGTGCATCAGCCAAAATATTGATAACAGAGAAGACACCACTGATGATACCGAAGGAGAGACCAGAAACTGGGGGAAGGGAGGATCTCATCAATGTCAGAGATCACACCGCTGCCTGTTCACCACTGACCCCTCCCCATGCCCGGTTACAATTCTTTCACACCTACTCTCCCTCCAGACCACCTGTCTTTGGAAGTGACGGATGAAGGAAAAGAAGAAGCCACTTAGAACATGTGGATATTTAGAGACTTCCCTAGAGGAGGGGGCTGTCCAACTCCCTCCTCCAGTCCCTCTCCCTTGGCTCACCATAGGCCATCTGGCGGATGGAGATGGGTGATCTTCCGTCCTCACTCAGCGATGCTAACCCCTCATCTGCCTTCCTGGGGTGGGGTGGGGTAGGGGAAATATGAGGGAAGGCAGGGATGCTCCTTTCCCTCTAATGTACTCCCTTAGTGCCTCCTCTTCCAAACCACCACCCAAGGGCTGCCCCACTTCCCACAGTGCAGTCCTCTGCCCCTCTCCCCTCCAGACCACTCCATCTTCTTACTTAAGCAGCTTGTAGTAGGCAAAGCGGAACACCTCCTGTAGAAGGACAGAGACAGCAGCACCAAAAATCAGGAGGCCGTACTGGAGCCGGGCATCTGACCGGTCGGTCACATGGACCAAGATGAACCAGACCACAGAGGCCAGGAGCAGGGAGACCAGCCAGAAAAATGCCCTGAGAAAAGACAAGGGCAGTGAGACAGTGGCAGGGGCAGCCAGAGAAATCAAGGAGGGAAAGCAGCTAAAGGTGCATGAAGGTGGAAGTTAGCCTTCGGGATGGTTAGGGAGACAGGGACCAGGTAGGGTAATTGTCTCCACCAAGGGACTCATCTGTAGAAACGTCAACGGAGGGGAAAGGGGAAAAATCTGATTAAAAAGTCTTCAGAGCGATGAGAGCCAGAGTGTGCGAGCACCGAAGGGCGAGGTATCCATTCCTGGATCCTCCCCTAGGACACCTGACTCGGCCAGCCTAGGTCAGCACAGCCCCCTCACGAGTCTCGGCCTTGGGCCTTCTCTGACGTCGCTGGGAGGAATATAGAAGGAATCTGTGAGATCCTTGGAAGGTGGAAACCACCTGCGGGAAAGGGCAAATCTCCCAGATCCACCCCCCACCCCCGCCCAAACTTCACCGCGGACTTAGCGCCCCCAATTCAGGCTCCCGGGCTCGCCCCAGTTCCTCCAACCCCTTCCGCACCTCTCTCTTCGACGCTCTCCCGCGTCTCCCGGACCCCCTACTCACCCTGCGACCAGGATGATAACGCGAAGCGGGTCCCCAGCCACAGTGATCAAGAAAAGCGCGAAGGCCGGGCCGAACGCGACGAAAGTGCAGCCGAAAAACACCGCAGCCCCCATGGCTGGGCAGGTGGGAGGGTGGGGGCCTGACCAGGACAGGCGAATGGGAGGGGCGCGCCAGCTGGGGAGTCCGCGTGGGGTGGCAACGCGACCCCACGAGGGGCGCGGTGCAATGTCACCCCCGGACCCCGGGGAAGGGGCAGGGGGGAGGGCACCGAAACCCCAGAGGAAGGTCCGCGCGACTTCCTCTACGGAAGCCGAAGAGGGAACAAATCCCCGCCACCGCCCCACGGCCACCTCCCATCTAATCCCCACCCCCGGAAGGCCAATGGAGAATCGGCGCGGGCGGAGCCGTGGGGGCGGGGCTGCTCGAGCTGCTGGGAGTTGTAGTCGCTTTCCGAGGCCTTGACTTCGTCCTGGGAGTGGCTGGAGCTGGTTAAAGTGGGTGGGCCGGGGATGGACCTGTCGAGACACCGATTCCTGGGTTCAGTTGCGCCTCCGTCGCGGTTTCCTTTCGTCACGTAGTGGGGAAATGTAGCAATTCTAGCTCTTCTTTTAAAGACGGGATTTCACCATATTGGTCAGGCTGGTCTCGAACTTCTGACCTCAGGTGATCCGCCCGCCTCAGCCTCTTAAAGTGCTGGGATTACAGGCGTGAGCCACCGCGCCCGGCAATCCTAGCTCTTCTTGAAGGGCTGCAGAGGGGGTAGGTTCCGTTTGAATCTAAGGAACAAGTACAAAGAGAACACAGGATGGGGCGCAGGGAGATAGGGACGGGTATTGTTCTTGCTTGAATGAGAGGAAATGGGCTACAGCTGCTGCCTAAGGGATGCTTATATTAAAAAGCAGGAGCTCTTTGGACCGGCTAGTATAATAAACATGGAATACAGTGTATCAATAATAAAGCCTTCATCTGTAATGGCAAGAGAAACAGAGAAGCAAAAGGAGCCTGGAGAGAAGTGTTAGGAAGGCATTTTTAAAGAGTTGGGGAGTTTAAAAGCAATTAGAGCGATGGGGTTGAAGGAAAACGACACCCCCACCTGCCCCAAGTTCCTTTTATGTCATACTTCCTCTATTTATTTTCTGAAAAATGAACCTCAGTGGTGCCTTTTCCTCAGGCTGCGGAGAGGGGTTGTATATTAGAGTGAATTAAAGTAGGTCGGGCGTGGTGGCTCACCCCTGTAATCCCAGCACTTTGGGAGGCCAAGGCGGGCAATCACTTAAGGGTAGGAGTTTCAGACCAGCCCGGCCAACGTGGCGAAACCCCATCTCTACTAAAAATACAAAAATTAGCTGGGTGTGATGGCGCCCACGAGTAATTCCAGCTACTCAGGAGGCTGAGCGGCGAGAATAGCTTTAACCCGGGAGGCAGAGGTGGCAGTGAGCTGAGATTTCGCCACTGCACTAGAACCTGAGCAACGGACTGAGGCTCTCTCTCAAAAAGAAAAAGAAAATTCAAGTAGGAGAGGAGGGTACTGTAATCTCATTTGGATGGGGAGGAGTTAGTCCTTAGGATGTAAGGCAAAGGAATCTGAGGATGGAAAAGATGGAATCTGTAATCTTATTTTTGAAAGTGTAATCAAAGTACCAAAAAAAAACAAGACACAGAAATTGTTTCAAGAGAACCAAACTTCCTTTCCTTCCTGGAAGTGATTTATAATTTAACCCATATGTGCACAGTCACATACTTTTTTTTTGTTTATTTTATTTTTATTATCACATACATGTTTTACATGTCTTCCAGGAAATTCTGGGAAGGAGCTGAGGAATAGATTGTATAGATTTACATAGAGGCCAGTCACAGTGGCTCACGCCTGTAATCCCAGCCCTTTGGGAGGCCAAGGCAGGTGGATCATTTGAGGTCAGGAGTCCAAGACTAGCCTGGCTAACATGGTGAAACCCCGTCTCTACTAAAAAATTAGCCAGGTGTGGTGGTGTGCACCTGTAGTCCTGGCTACTCAGGAGGCTGAGGCATGAGAATAGCTTGAACCTGAGAGGTGGAGATTACATTGAGCTAAGATCACACCACTGCACTCCAGCTTGGGTAACAGAGCAAGACTCTGTCTCCAAAAAAAAAAAAAGGAAAGCAAGAAAAGATTTACGTGGAAAGTCACCAAATAAGTAGGGTTATCATGACTCCAATATGTCCTGCTTCAGAGTCAGGTGGATAGGAATGAGACAATTCTCTTTTTTTTTTTTTTTTTTTTTTTTGAGATGAAGTCTCACCCTGTCACCCAGGGTGGAGTGCAGTGGTACAATCTCAGCTCACTACAACCTCCACCTCCCAGGTCCAAATGATTCTCCTGCCTCAGCCTCTCTAGTAGCTGGGATTACAGTTGCCTGCCACCACACCCGGGTAATTTTTGTATTTTTCGTACAGATGAGGTTTCACCATTTTGGCCAGGCTGGTCTCAACCTCCTGACCTCAGGTGATCCACCTGCCTCGACCTCCCAAAGTGCTGGGATTACAGGCATGAGCCACTGCACCCAGGCTCATCTGTTCATTGAGCTGTCACCACAGCATCTTCCGACCACTGAGAGCAGCCTCTAAACCTATCTTGTTCACGGGCGGTTCCACAGACACCTGCATAGTGCCTGACTCATAATAAATGTTGAGCAGATACTTATTAACTTCCCTTAAAAACAAAACAAAACTGACCGGGCGGGCGCGGTGGCTCACGCCTGTAATCCCAGCACTTTGGGAGGCCAAGGCGGGCGGATCACAAGGTCAAGAGATCGAGACCATCCTGGCCATGGTGAAACCCCGTCTCTACTAAAAATACAAAAATAGCCAGGTGTCGTGGCAGGCACCTGTGGTCCCAGCTACTCGGAGGCTGAGGCAAAAGAATCGCTTGAACCCAGGCAGAGGTTGCAGTGAGCCGAGACTGCGCCACTGCACTCCAGCCTGGCAACAGTGTAAGACTCCGTCTCAAAAAAGCAAAACAAAACTGTCTTCTTACTCCCTTGCCTGTAAGTTCTGTATGCCTGTCAGACTAGGCGTAGCACACTGTGCCTAGCACATATGTTGCTGTTTCTGAATTGAATGAAAATGGGAAGCATAAAAGCAGAGAAAAGGATAAATACTCTACTCCTGGGCTTCGTTGGGAATTATGGCTAAACATCATCCTGATTTGATCTTTTGCCACAGCAGGCTGGTGGTGCCATTGGAAGAATGTGTGAAAAATGTGATGTCAGGCCGGGCACGGTGGCTCATGCCTATAATCCCAGCACTTTGGGAGGCCGAGGCAGGGGGATCACAAGGTCAAGAGATCGAGACCATCCTGGTCAACAAGGTGAAACCCCGTCTCTACTGAAAATACAAAAAATTAGCTGGGCATGGTGGTGCATGCCTTAGTCCCAGCTACTCGGGAGGCTGAGGCAGAATTGCCTGAGCCCAGGAGGAGGAGGTTGCGGTGAGCTGAGATCATGCCATTGCACTCCAGCCTGGGTAACAAGAGCGAAACTCCGTCTCAAAAAAAAAAAAAAGAGAGAAAGATGTGATGGCAAGTGTGTGATGTGTGACTCCTCTGTGCGTCCCTGCACTCTGGTGTGCTTATGTGATGAGTGTGACTATGGATCTTACCAGGGGCACTGTGTGATCTATGGAGGCCCTGGGGTCTCTGATGCCTATTATTGTAAGGAGGGTACCATCCAGGAGAAGGGTAGAGATGGCTGCACAAAGATTGTTACTTCGGGGAGCTCCAAGACAGACCTCTTCTATGAACGCAAAAAATATGGCTTCAAGAAAAGGTGATTGGTGGGTGGCCCCTTCCTTCCCCACACATCAAGCTGCTGCAGCTGCCAGAAAAGATGCCTACTACTACCAGCAGAAAGGGAGCAGAGCCTAGAGCATCACCAGGAGTGCCTGCTAGTGTACTGGCAGCTTGCCACTCTCCTCTCACCCAGACATGTGGCATGGATGGAAAAGGATTCTTCTCAGGGCACTCTGGCACACTGTATCAGAGAAAAATTGATAGATTAGTTAATGGTGTTTCTTGAATTTTAGAAGCAAAGATCTTTTCTCCATATTGATACGTTCTCCCGGAAGCAAGATCTTCTAAAAAGAAATATTTTAGTCTTCTGCTTGAGGAGTTGACTGTGAAGCTACGCCCAGTGAAAAACATGTTCTTGCAGCAGCTCTGGTAACAGCTGTCCTTGAGGAACCTTCGGTGTGTGGTGGGAAGCTATCAGCACAAGAAATGTAGGCATTTACTCTTTTTTTTTACTTTTTATTTTTAAAAGACGGGGTTTCACCATGTTGGTCAGGCTGGTCTTGAACTCCCGACCTCAGGTGATCCGCCTACCTTGGCCTTAAAAGTGCTTGGATTACAGGTGTGAGCCACCAAACCTGGCCTGGCATTTACTCTTTAAACCCTTGTGCTGATGTTATGTTATTTTCCTTCTGAGAAATTGGAAACCGTCTCTGTTGCTATATTAATAAAGTTGGTGTTCATTTTCTGGTAAAAACAAAACAAACAAACTCTACTCCTGTAGGACTGAATGAAAGGAATACACCAAGCGACTGAATGTGGGAAGGAGGGTGTGACACTCGTATCAGGGAAAGACTATCTGCTTTCTCCCTTCTTCCATCCTGGAAGTTGAGAAAGAGGTGAGGTGAGGTCAGTGTTACCAGAGAGGAAATAACTGACTGTGGCTGAGAGACTTTTAGCTGAAGCCACGCAGCAGGTGCTTTAAATCAGACAATGATGGGTAAATATTGTTCCTATCCTCCAAGGCTTGAGACGGACAGAAGAAACGGACTCTTTTCAGTCTGGAAAAATGCTCACCCCTTCCTCAGAACATTTCCACTGTCATGAAAAGGGACTGTGAGGAAGCCTCAGGGAGAAAGGCAACTCTAGGTGGTGATGGTAAGTCAGGGACAGTGAGAGGGAGGGTGAGCTTTTTAGGAGGCCTTGGAGGAAGGAAGGAAAAGGGGGAGAGGGGAAACTCCTCGGTAGGCTTGTTTTTTATTTTTCTTAGTAGTGGCAGAGGGAGTCCTGAGTGGATCTAATCTAGGGCAGGGGGAGCTCAATAAATATGTTTGCATCAAAACCCACTTTTGCCTGTCAATCTGGACGCTCTGGCTGGGGACCAGCAGTAACTGGAGATGTAGTCAGCCAGCCAGTAGGCGGGGAGTTCTGCCCCCTGGGAGGAGAAGAGTTGCTTCGCTTCAGCTCCTTCCCTGCCTCGGAGGAGGAGGGGAGGCGGGGTAAGTTTGGTGGGAAACTCTGTAATTTCCTTTTTTACTTTCACAGCAATAGTTCAGAATCCAGAATGGATGTCCTCTTTGTAGCCATCCTTGCTGTGCCACTTATCCTGGGTAAGTCCACTTCTCTCTGAGCTTTTGTGCTAGGTCTTCTACCATAAATGGAGTGGGAGAAAAAAAAATGAGCTGTGGGTGAGAGATGCATTTCAATGGGGAGTGATAGAGTTTTCTCATCGTGCTGGGGTCCGGTGTGGAGGGCAGAATGGAGATCTGGAAGGCAGAGCCAGGAAAGGCGAAGGAAAGCAGAGTCCAGTCACAGAAGGAGGATGGAGCTCCTGACACAAGGAGGCCCTAGCAACACTGAACTCAGTTCTCCATCACCATGGACGTTGAACAAGATGAGAGGGGCTAAAGCAAGGGTGAAGGAGAGATTCTTGGAAGGTGTCACATTCTGAAATTAGTAGCTAGGGTACCTCCTTTCCAAGAGAATTGGAGAAAAAATCCTGCTCTTAGTAAAGACACAGGAGTGGGTGACCTTTAGAAGAGTGGAAAACTGGCTGTCTTCAGGGACAGGGTCCCAAGAGTAGCTTGGCTCCTTCCCTCCTTTGTTCCCTGTCTGCCAGGTGTGTCTCATTGTTTCCTTTTCCTCTAGATTCCTGTGTCATTAGCTTGGAGTTGAAGGGAAAGCATTCAGGGAGCTCAGGGAAGTGTTTAGCAGGAGGCCTGGAGTTCTTGATCCAGTCATATCAAAGCCACATATTTTTAGTTCTGGAAGGGAAGAAAAACTAACGGAGATGGGTCATTTAGTCCAGCTGACTCATTTTAAGAAAGCGGATGTTAAGTGGATTGTTCAGGGTTATTCTGTTAGCAGTGAAGCTGGAACTAAAGCTCAAATCCAGAGCCTAAGGGTGTGTGTTAGTTATTTGCAAGAGACACTGATAAGAAACGATCTCTCACAAATACAATAAGATCTGGAGCATTTTTTTTTTTTTTTGAGACGGAGTTTCGCTCTTGTTACCCAGGCTGGAGTGCAATGGCGTGATCTCAGCTCACGGCAACCTCCGCCTCCTGGGTTCAGGCAATTCTCCTGCCTCAGCCTCCCGAGTAGCTGGGATTACAGGCACGCGCCACCATGCCCAGCTAATTTTTTGTATTTTTAGTAGAGATGGGGTTTCACCACGTTGACCAGGATGGTCTCGATCTCTTGACTTCGTGATCCACCCACCTCGGCCTCCCAAAGTGCTGGGATTACAGGCGTGACCCACCGCGCCTGGCCCAATCTGGAGCATATTAAATAGAAAATTTGGTGTGTCCGATTCCTGGTCTCTACTCTTCCTACCTTTTTTAGGTTTGGTTCTCCCTTTGGGTTTACAGTGTGTGAAGGGGACTGTTTTCTGTTTTAGGAGTTCCTGGATTGAAAGGGCATAGAGTAATAGGCCTCATTACAGATATGGAGCCCAGAGACTGAGAGGGGTGCAGAGGTACACAGGCAGGCAGGGAGTCTGACCACTGGAGGGGAGGCAGACAGAAAGCAAGAAAGCTGGGAGAACTGAAGTCAACTCCAGGTGTCCTTCTGTTGGTAAGGTATTCCAGATGTACCTTGACCTGTAGTCCTTGTCCCCCTAGGACAAGAATATGAGGATGAAGAAAGACTAGAAGAGGATGAATATTATCAGGTGGCCTATTATTTTACAGTCACCCCCACTTATGGTGAGTACATGAAAGACTCTTCCCCTTAGCTGACTAGGGAAAGACTTCAGAATATTTAGTTCTGAGACTGCTCTTCACTTTGCAGCAGAGCTACGGGGTCAGAGAGAAACCTGGCTATGAAGAAAACCTATCAAAATTCATGATGGCCTGGGCGCAGTGACTCACACCTGTAATCCCAGCACTTTGAAAGGCTGGCAGGTGAAAGGCTGGCAGGTGGATCACCTGAGGTTTGAGACCAGCCTGGCCAACATTTAGTAGATACAATATTTGTATCTACTAAAGATACAAAAATTAGCTGGGCGTGGTGGTGCCTGCCTGTACTCCCACCTATTCAGGAGGCTGAGGCAGGAGAATTACTTGAATTGGGGAGGAGGAAGTTGTGGTGAGCCAAGATCACGCCAGTGCACTCCACCCTGGGCGACAGTGAGACTCCATCTAAAAAAGAAAAAAAAAGGACTCATTTCGTTATTTATCTGATAGTGATTTTTAGATAGGAGGACTGCTTGAGCCCAGGAGTTCAAGACTAGCCTGGGTATCAAGTAGAGACATCATACCCTGTCTCTACAGAAAAAAAAAAAGAATTTTTTTTTTTAATTAGCTGGGCATGGTGGCCCATGGATGTAGTCCCAGGAGGCTGAGGCAGGAGGATCACTTGAGCTCAGGAGTTGGAGGTGGCAGTGAGCTATGACTGAACCAACTGTACTGGTTATAGAGACCCTGATTCTAAAAAAAGAACAACTTGAAAAATTTTCAAATGTGTAAATTATTTTAGATACTTAGATTGAAAATATAAATGCATACATATTCACAACTGTCTTTAACATTACAGCTAAATAAAATTGGATTATATCAATCAGGTTTACAACTTGAGTAAGTTAAACTATTCTGAGCAATCTCTTCCCTTTTTTTTTTTTTTTGAGATAGTTTCACTCTTGTTACCCAGGCTGGAGTGTAATGGCTCGATCTTGGCTCACCGCAACCTCCGCCTCCTGGGTTCAGGCAATTCTCCTGCCTCAGCCTGCCGAGTAACTGGGACTACAGGCATGTGCCACCATGCCCGGCTAATTTTTGTATTTTTAGCAGAGATTGGGTTTCACCATGTTGACCAGGGTGATCTCTATCTCTTGACCTCGTGATCCACCCGCCTCGGCCTCCCAAAGTGCTGGGATTACAGGCGTGAGCCACCAAGCCCGGCCATTTATTTATTTTTAGAGATGGGGTTTCTCCATGTTGGCCAGGCTGGTCTCGAACTCCTGACCTCAGGTGATCTGCCCATCTCGGCCTCCCAAAGTGCTGGGATTACAGGCGTGAGCCGCCATGCCTGGCCTTCTTCCCTTTTCTTTTCCAGATCTAGAATTACCTTTTTCTTTTATGACTACTGATTTTCTTTCTCCTCTGCAGATGACTTTGGTGCAGATTTCACCATTGATTACTCCATATTTGAGTCAGAGGACAGGCTGGTGAGTGACCTCTACATCTAAGAGGGTTAGGATAAATAACAATTAAAAAGAAACTGGCTGGGCGCAGTGGCTCATGCCTGTAATCCCAGCACTTTGCGAGGCCAAGGCGAGTGGATCATTTGGGATCAAGAGTTTGAGACCAGCCTGGCCAACATGGTGAACGCCGTCTCTACTAAAAATACAAAAACATTAGTTGGACATGGTAGTGCATGCCTAAAATCCTAGCTACTTGGAAGGCTAAGGCAGGAGAATCACTTGAATGCGGGAGATGGTTGCAGTGAGCCAAGATCGCACCGCTATATTCTAGCATGGGTGACAAAGCCAGACTCCATCTCAAAAAAAAGGAAAAAAGAAACGAAACTGGGCAATGTTGAAATGTTTCATGAAGATAAACCAAGTAGTAGGCCCAAAACAGATTTGTTAACTTATCTGGGGACGAGAAAAAAGCTAAAATTTTATAAATTGTCCTCAATAAGTTTCCTACGACACTTGAGGGGGGGCATCAAGGGACTTCTTTTTTTTTTTTTTTTTTGACAGAGTTTCGCTCTTGTTACCCAGGCTGGAGTGCAATGGCGGGATCTCGGCTCACCGCAACCTCCGCCTCCTGGGATCAGGCAATTCTCCTGCCTCAGCCTCCTGAGTAGCTGGGATTGCCACCATGCCAAGCTAATTTTTGTATTTTTAGTACGGACGGGATTTCACCATGTTGACCAGGATGGTCTCAATCTCTTGACCTCATGATCCACCCGCCTCGGCCTCCCAAAGTGCTGGGATTACAGGCGTGAGCCACTGCGCCCAGCCAAAGGGACTTCTAAATGAGACGGGTACAAATCTATGCAAGCGTAGGGAGGGGGAATACCTGAGCTTGTCTTTGGGCTGGGTGGAGGTGGGGAAGGGGAGAACTTTAAATAAGAGTCTATGAAGATGGTGGATGGAGAAAATGCTAACTCTGTGTTTCCCAAATCCCACTGAGGGTAGAACAGTTTGGATAAGGACACAACGGCAGCAGTAGGGACTACCATTCGTCTTCAAAGAGCACGTGAAGACCATCAGAAGCCTGTAACTGTGAAACCAGTAATAACGGAACCAGTGAGTTGATTGGGGATTGGAGGCTGAGGGGAGACAGGACATCCCTAGTGACACGGAGTAAACAGAGGATTGGGATACCAGGCTTTTGTGGATGGAGGAACCAACAATTAGTACTTCAATGCAGGTGTTCATCTCAACCTGGCCATATTTCACTGAGATTCAATACTAACCCTGTATACAGAACGCTGGGAAGATATGGTAGTTAAATTTCAGTTCAGTAGTATTCAATACGTATGTAATCTATGCCTAAGGCCGTTACGGTTGCTTGTGCTGATAAAAAAGAAATCTATGATGTTACTGTCATTGAGGAATTTATAAAATTACATTTGAAAAATACTTAGAACAAAATGAAAAGGTATGTTACAATGTTAAATTGTATATAAATTTGAAAGCAGAAGACATTGGCGGTACGTTAGCCAGTGTAAGGAGAGAGATGAGTACAGGATAGAGTTGTATGAAAAGCTTTCAGGAGGCATTTGTGCTTGAGATACACCCTGGAGAAAAGGTGAGCTTGTGATTGGTGGGTAGTTATGAAAGGATAAAAGCAATTAGGAGGAAGAATCGTTATTCCAAGAGTGAAGAGGCCAGGTACAATGGCTCACACCTTTAATCCCAGCACTTTGGGAGGCTGAGGTGGCCAGATCACTTGAAGTCAGCAGTTCAAGACTACTTCAGTGGCCAACATGGTGATTGTTGGCACATCACCATTGGCCATCTCTACTAAAAAAACTAAAGTTAGTGAACTGTGATGGTACATGCCTGTAATCCTACCTACTCAGGAGGCTGAGGCACGAAAATCGCCTGAACCTGGGAAGCGGAGGTTGCAGTGAGTCGAGATCACATCACTGCACTTCAGCCTGAGCAACAGAGCGAGACTCCACATCTTAAAAAAAAAGAGTGAAAGACCTACACAGGAGGGGGAATAGAACAAGCACAGTACGTTTAAGGAATAGAGTATGATTGAAGGGAGGATATATGGAAGGGAACAGTAGTAATTATGAAAATATAAAATTTACAAGGCTCCTAATATTTGCTTGGTAATTTCACATGTGGCAACATAGAGTCAAATTTCAGAGAGTCTCAAGTGTCATGCTGAAGTTTGGACTCATAATGAATAAGGAGCCTAGCAAGGTCTTCCTTATGGTAAAAACACGATGACAAGTGTTATTTTAGAAAAACCAGCCGGGTGCGGAGGCTCCTGCCTATAATCCCAGCACTTTAGGAGACTGAGGCAGGCGGATCACCTGAGGTCAGGAGTTCAAGACCAGCCTGACCAATATGGAGAAACCCTGGCTCTACTGAAAATACAAAATTAGCCGCACGTGGTAGCCCATGCCTGTAATCCCAGCTACTTGGGGGGCTGAGGCAGGAGAATTGTTTGAACCCAGGATGTGGAGGTTGCGGTGAGCCGAGATCGCGCCATTGCACTCCAGTCTGGGTAATGAGCAAAACTCCAACTCAAAAAAAAAAAGGAAAAGAAGAAAAACCACTCATCAGGTTGTATGCAGGATATAAATAATTTAGTGGAGAGCAATTCATGAGATTTGCATTGTTCCAGAAACAGTCTGGACTCTGGAAGTGGCATTATGAATGGAGAGGAGAAAAATAAGAAATAATTTGAAGAAAACACCTTGCTTAAGTGATAATTGTATATGAGGTATAAATGAGAGTTAAATAACTCATAGGTTTTAAACATGGATATCTGGGAAAATGGTTGACCAAATTAGGAACTATGGCATGCCAGAGTAGTTTAGGACATAAGTTATTAATTTGGTAGTGGCCAAGCTGAGTTTATGGTGACAATCCTACGAGGGTGTCCTAACGGTCACTGAACTAGATCAGGGCTAGAGTTCTAAGTGCAAGTCACAGTTATGAAAGTAAATGAGCTCAACAGAGCCAGTACACACAAGCTCAGAAGGCCAGTGACTATGCCTGTAGTGAGTGGGAGGAGGAGGAATGAATGAATGGAATGGAGAAGGATTTGACTGGAGAATTAGGCAGATAGGCAAGTTTGTATTACAGAGTCTAGAAAAGAAAGTTTAATATAATACAGCAAAAGCTACCAAGAGGCCAAGAGGAAGGAGGTCACCGGTAACTCTCAAGAAGGTAGTTTTAATTGAGTGCGTGGAGAAAAGCTAGATTTTTGTAGAGTTAAAAAGGGAGTATGTTATGAGGAAAGGGAGGTGAGTATAGACCAACCATCTAGAAAATTCTGGTAATGAAAAAGGCCGGGTGCGGTGGCTCACGCCTGTAATCCCAGCACTTTGGGAGGCCAGGAAATCGAGACCATTGTGGTTAACATGGTGAAACTCTCTCTCTCTACTAAAAATACAAAAAAATTAGCCAGGTGTGGTGGTGGGCGCCTGCAGCTACTCAGGAGGCTGAGGCAGGAGAATCGCTTGAACCCAGGAGGTGGAGGTTGCAGTAAACTGAGATCGCACCACTGCACTCAAGCCTGGGTGACAGAGCAAGACTCCGTCTAAAAAAAAAAAAAATCTGGTAATGAAAAAGAGAAGCAACAGGTAGAAAGGGGAATAGGACCAAAGAGCAGCCAGCACATAGTTGAGCACAGATGAGAGAAGCCAGTAAGAATCGAAAGTGAAAGATCAACAACAAGGGGAGGTAGATTTTTTTTAAGTATATAGTAGGCCGGGCATGGTGGCTCACCTGTAATCCCAGCACTTTGGGAAGCTGAGGCAGGCAGATCACCTGAGGTCAGGAGTTTGAGACCAGCCTGGCCAACATGGCAAAACCCGTCTCTGCTAAAAATACAAAAATTAGCCAGGTGTGGTGATAGGCACCTGTAATCCCAGCTACTCAGGCGGCTAAGACAGAAGAATTGCTTGAACCCAGGAGGTGGAGGTAAAAGCGAGCAGAGATCACACCACTGCACTTTAGCCTGGCGACAGAACAAGACTGTCTCAAAAAAATGATAATAAACAAATAAATAGCCGGGCGCGGTGGCTCACGCCTGTAATCCCAGCACTTTGGGAGGCCGAGGCGGGTGGATCACGAGGTCAAGAGATCGAGACCATCCTGGACAACATGGTGAAACCCCGTCTCTACTAAAAATACAAAAAATTAGCTGGGCATGGTGGCGCGTGCCTGTAATCCCAGCTCCTCGGGAGGCTGAGGCAGGAGAATTGCTTGAACCCAGGAGGCGGAGGTTGCGGTGAGCTGGGATCGCACCATGGCACTCCAGCCTGGGTAACAAGAGCGAAACTCCATCTCAAAAAAAAAACCAAACCAAATAAATAGATAAATTAAAAAAGTATATAGTAGACTCCCTTTAGATTGTAAATTCCTTGAGGACAAGAATCTTGTCTTATTCATGTTTATGTCCCTCCCTATAGTACCTAGCACAGTGACTAGCATAGTATCATGTACATAATAGATAAAAAAATAGAAATAACTGAATTGAATTGGCCTCCCTGGTATGGTCAGGGATGGCTGAAAGACACAGAAGAAAGGACTCCTTACAGTGATGGGGAGGGATGGATCTTTCTCTAAAGCCCAAAGGAAAGGGAGACAGGTTAATGTAAAGAGGTGGCAGTCCTTTCGGAGGGGGACAGAGAAGTAGTAGGGGGAATAATACCAGCCTACTGTGTGGGGATGTCTGTATTTTAGCAGAGTCCAGATCTGAACGATGCCGTGTCCAGTTTGCGGAGTCCTATTCCCCTCCTCCTGTCTTGTGCCCTTGTTCAGGCGGGGATGTATTTCATGTAGAAGGTAAGAGTGCAGCCACTGGCTTTGGGGGAGTCTGTGAAATAATTTTTTTTTAACTTCCCACACTAAATCAAAGTAATTCTTACCAGTATCTCTGGCTAGTGTTTCCAGCCTGGTTAATTATTAGCCCCTGAAGGAAGAGATTCAGGTTTGGTGGCTAAGCCCTGAAATCCCAGCACTTTGGGAGGCAGGTGAGAGGATCACTTGAGCCCAAGAGTTCCAGACCAGGCTGAGCAACATAGTGAGACCATGTCTCTACAAAAAATTTAAAAATAAATAAATAACTCTTCTACAAAGGTTAAAAAAATTAAAAATAAAAATTAGTTGGGTATGGTAGCACATGCCTGCAGTCCCAGCTACTGAGAAGCATGGGGTGGAAGGATCTCTTGAGCCCTGGAAGTGGAGGCTGCAGACAGCCATGATCTGGCCACTGTACTACTGTCACTGGGCAACAGAATGAGACTCTGTCTCAAAAAAATTACAAGTAAGATGAAAGGAGAAGGATCACATTTAGAAAAATCTTCTTATTCAGTCTTTAAAAAGTTAAGGAGATGCTGAGGTAGACTTTTGTGATGAGTTAACTTTTCTGAACTAAGAGGACTTCAGGATCTCCTAGAGCAGAGGCGGGTAGATGAAGTGGTGGGGGAAATACCTCTCCAGGCTTCCAAAATGTCTGGAACAATCAAAGCTAGGTCCAGCCTGGCCATATTTCAAGTCATGGCGAGTATCAGAGGGCAAAATGGGTGGGTCTGACAACCTGGTAGAGTCAAGAGGCAAAGTTCAGAGGCAGAGGGGGGGCGGTTCTCTGATATGTATGGCAGGGCAGGGGGAGAGAAGGGAAGAGAAACCTGTATTATAGGGAAAGACGTTTTAAATTCAGAATTCTAAATAAGCATTGAGCATAAAGAGATTCAGCAGGAGGTAAAAGGACTATGGAGGAGAGGGGTACAAACGCATCTTTCCCAGGAGTTATCACAGAACAATCCCAGCTCAGAATATCTAGGGAGTCTTCATAGAGGTGGGAGGTGGGAGGGGTTTCCCGGGTCTCCTGACTTTTTTTTTTTTTTTTTTTTAGGTGGGAGAAGGCTGCTATGACTTTCTGGATGGGAGTTTGGCAAGAGGAAATTGGAAGATAAAATAAATGATAAATGAAATAATCTGGTTACTGTCTGCTCCTTCATGAATGTTCCAAAGTCACAACTCAAAAGAGCACCAGGATTTAGAGACAGCAAGTGTAGACTGGAAGGGGAGTTGGGTGACAACAGAATTAGAGGGCATTATGGACTGTGAATAAACCTGCAGTTTGGGGAAGACTGGAAAAGGGCACCCACAGACAGCTGGTTTATTCGAAGTCCGTATTGCTAATTCTGTTGTTTTATTTGATTAAATATGGTGTTGAAACAGTGTGCTTGGGGAAATAGGATTGCGGTTTATTTAGCATCTTTTTTTCTTTTTATAATAAACACATTGTTAAAACATAATGTAAAATATCAAAAACTACTTAGAATATATTTAAAATATTCACACCTACCCACCCACACCCACACCTCTGTCCAACAATGCGCCTTTTGCAGCAGTTGGTAATTACGGCAGGGACAAACACACTTAAAATTTTTGTTTTAATTCTCTATCCTCTGGACCCTAATCAGAATTGGGCTGCCCCCTTGCGGTCTCTCCGACATCCTATCTTCAACCAGCTCACCGTCCTTGTGACCTGCTCTCCTCTCCACTATACTCTCAAAATGCAAGGCACAACGACAATAGTAACGTCCCATTTACTTCTGAGACTCTCTAAACTCTGGACTTGCATCCCTCCCTCTCCTTCAAAGTCTTTGGAATCTTCTCCAGGGAACAAATGAAGGCACTGAAACTGAACAAAGCCTTAACCTAGGAGATCAAGGAACTACCCCGCCGTTTCCCGTGCTTGGAATCAGATAATTTAGGACGCCCGGCCAGAGAAGCCTGGACAAAAAAGTCAGAAAAAACTGAGTTTCGTTTTGACCTCTAGCGTCGTGGTGGGCTGGCATCTGAGCTGGTAACGTGCGTGGTAGGTTATGTAAGAAAAGGGCTAGAGGAGCCGCCCCAGCGGGAGCCAGAGAGGACGCGGTGTTCTCGGCCGCAGTCCCCACCCTTCTCACCCAGCAGGGCAGGAGGCACCCAACTTGGAGAAGAAAGGGGTGGGGGAGGTGAAACAGAGACTGGAGCGTCACGAGGGCCGGGCCGCCGAGAGGGGGAATATACCGCGTCACACACCTCCATTCTCTCACACACGTTGCAGACACAAATCACTGATGGTTTCCACGTGCTGCGCTCGTGAGCGGAGGTGCTCAAAGAGGGGGCAGATGAGTTAGTTCCTGAGACGGAACCGGGGGCGGGGGAGGTCCCACGTCCGGAGACGCACGCCTTCAGTAGCGCAACCAATCTCGGAACACTCAAGCCGCGCGTCTCCAGCGCATCACCATCCTATTTAAGGCCACCGGCTCCGCCCTTTTCCTCCCCTCCCTTCTTTTCCACTCTTTTTTCCATCCTCCTCCTTTTCTCACCACCGGGTCCTCTCCGGGAGCCGCATGTAGGGGCGGAGCACGGAATGCTTCCCTTCCAGCCAATCATCACCTGGCTACCTCTCTATTGGCTGAGCCCCTTTGTACTGTAGCAAATGGGCCGTGGACTTTAGTAACGAGAGTCACGTGTTACCGGCGTTGCACCCAATGAGGGAGCGAGATCTGTGTACGCAGGGGGAGGCACGTGCCGCGCTGCACGTGTCTGGGCGGGGGAAGGGGCGGGGCCCACTGAGAGAGGCGGAGGTGGGTTGCCAGACACCGAGAGCCGGAGAAGGAGCTGGAGACTGAGCCTGGGCTGAGCAGGCTGACACAGGTAAGGAGATTCGGAGGAAAAAGCAAGCTGTTGGGGAGGATTGGACCCAGAGGGAGTGGGTTTGGGGGCCGAATGCAGATCTTGGTATTGCAAGGGTTTGCATCACGTGGCAGGGATCCTGATCTTGAAAGATTGGGAGAGGGCAGGAGGCCAGTCTCTGTGGGGGCGGTTCTGTAGGGTCACTAGGTGGGTTCGCGTGCCCAGATTGACCGCTTATGGGTGGCGTGGCCTCAGGTGGAGAGGCTTGCTGCGGATTCAGGCTGGCAAACAGCCCTGGCGAACAACGGGCGGAGGGGAGGGTGTCTTTCAAGTCAGGTATTTACTCTGAACGGAGGGAGAAAAGAACGGAGGCCGCGTCAGGCCGAGGCCAGAGAGGGAATCCCAGGTTCTTAATGGGCGGGGGTGGGGGTGGAAATGTCTTTTTCTTTTGTCTCTGAGACAGGTAATATAGGGGAGGGGGAGAGCAAGTATTATCCCACGCAGTACACCCCAGTCTCCCAGTCCATTTCCTAATCCTGAACTCCGGTTTCAAACTCCCTCGCTTTGCTCTTCAGTTGCAGGTTCCGATCTTTGGGTACTCCAGGAGCTGTTCTCCAGCCCCTGCTTCTGGACCTATGGATTCTCCATCTAGTGTTTCTTCCTATTCCTCCTACTCTCTCTCTTCGTCTTTTCCCACCTCCCCAGTGAACAGTGACTTTGGCTTCCCCTCTGATAGTGAGAGGGAGGACAAGGGGGCCCATGGAACCAGGCCAGACACTGTTGGGCAGAGGGGAGGTTCACGGCCCAGCCCAGGTCCTATCCGCTGCAGGCATCGATCCAAGGTTTCCAGTAACCAACATACACCATCTCATCCGGAACAGCGAGGCTCGGCTTCTCCTATGGCAGGATCTGGGGCGAAAAGATCAAGAGAGGGTGAATTGGCGACCAGTCTAAACATCCAAGGTTGTACCACAGAGGGAGACCTGCTGTTTGCCCAGAAGGTAAGAAAAACCGGTGAAAGGAGACTCTCTGGAGTGGCTTGGCACCCAGCCGGTTGGTAAGGACTCTGTGAGGACAGCATTGACTCCTAGATTTGGAGGTGAAGGTAGAGCCACTGGTGGTGTGTGCAGCTCTGAGTCTTCTCATAGCATCTGTCCTGTTTTCCTACAGTGTAAAGAACTCCAAGGATTTATACCTCCTCTCACAGACCTTCTCAATGGGCTGAAGATGGGTCGTTTTGAGAGAGGTAATCTCATTAGTTGCATTCATTTGGGCTAGGTTCACTTCTCTTTCTCTTTCCTTCTTTTGACATGTATTTCTCTTAAGTTCTTGTTTGGGGCCTGTATTACTCCTTTTTTGTTACTATGACTTAATTTTTTTTTTTTTTTTTTTTTGAGACGGAGTTTCGCTCTTGTTACCCAGGCTGGAGTGCAATGGCGCGATCTCGGCTCACCGCAACCTCCGCCTCCTGGGTTCAGGCAATTCTCCTGCCTCAGCCTCCCGAGTAGCTGAGATTACAGGCATGCGCCACCATGCCCAGCTAATTTTCTGTATTTTTAGTAGAGACGGGGTTTCACCATGTTGACCAGGATGGTCTCCATCTGTTGACCTCGTGATCCACCCGCCTTGGCCTCCCAAAGTGCTGGGATTACAGGCTTGAGCCACCACGCCTGGCCCTTAATTTTTTTTCTTTCTTGATATGTCGTTTTGCTCTTGTTGCCTAGGCTAGAATGCAGTAGCATGATCTTGGCTCACTGCAACTTTCGCCTCCTGGGTTCAAGTCATTCTTCTGCCTCATCCTCCCAAGTCGCTGGGATTATGGGTGCCCACCACCACACCTAGCTAATTTTTATCTTTAGTAGAGACTGGGTTTTGCCATGTTGGCCAGGCTGGTCTTTTGAACTCCCGACCTCAGGTGATCCACCTGCCTTGGCCTCCCAAAGTGCTGGGATTACAGGTGTGAGCCACCATGCCTGGCCCGATTTCATTTTTTAAGATCAATCTATTTAAATCCCCTTCTGTCCTTCCTTTACCTGACTACATGCTTGAATCTCAGTCCTTAATCTCTCTCTGTCCCTGTCCCCAGGATTAAGCAGTTTTCAGCAGAGTGTGGCAATGGACAGGATCCAGCGTATTGTAGGTGTTCTGCAGAAGCCACAGATGGGGTAAGTCCCCGGTTCTTTCTTTGGGTCTTCTTAAAAAAGGAGATTTCTCCAATCCTGTTTTTTTTTTTTTTTTTTTTTAAACAATGTCATTTTCACAGGGAACGTTATCTAGGAACCTTGCTACAGGTAGAAGGGATGTTAAAGACTTGGTTTCCTCATATAGCTGCCCAGAAGTCATCATTGGGTGGTGGCAAGCATCAGCTGACCAAGGTAAGAACTTAAGAACATGAGGAAGAGGTGGGAAAGTAGCCAAGGAAATGAAATGTGCATGCAGAAATAGGCTCCTTTTGCCATTTTCTTCTGAATGTTTTCTGAGTTTTTCAGGGAAGGGAATTCCTAAACTTTCTGCATTGTTTTGATTCCTACATGTTTTTTGTTGTTGTTCTGTTTTGTTTGGATCACTGGGAAGAACTCCATGAAGTTTAATCCTATCCCTCATGCCACAGCTCATCTGCTTTCTGCATAGATACAAAAGGCTTTTTACCTGGCCAAATGATTCATGGGGGAAGATGCCTCAGCTTCTCTCTGCAAACTCTTTTCTCCCTACTGACTGCCCCCAAACCCTTCCCCTCTCCTTCTTTTCATTTCTGCCCAAGTATCCTTGTGCCAAAACCTTTGAAAGGTTTTGAGTCTACACTGAGTTTCAAGGACTGGTCATGAGAGGTACATCACTGGAAGTGGGGGAGGGAGACACCCATAGCAGCAGTGTTGATAGTTTTAGACTTGGTATAGAAGTGACCTATTTTTTGTCCTCAAAGAATAGGGTATGTAAAGGGCATTCAAATGATGGACGAGAGTCTCCTGTAGATAATCACCAGTACTAATTTTCAATCAGTGATGGTTATTGCTGTGAATAATCTATTAAAAAATAAGTAGGCCAGGCACAGTGGCTTACGCCTGTAATCCTAGCACTTTGGGAGGCCAAGGCAGGAGGATTGGTTGAGCCCAGGAGTTTGAGACTAGCCTGGGCAACATGGTGAAACCCAGTCTCTACAAAAAATACAGAAAGTAACCGGGCATGGTGGTGTGTGCCTGTAGTCCCAGCTACTCAGGATGCTGAGGTGAGAGAATCTCTTGAGCTTGGGAGGTCAAGGCTACAGTAGAGCTTGGGAGGTCAAGGCTACAGTAAGCCATGATTTTGCCGCTGCACTCCAGCCTGGTTGACAGAGTGAGACCCTGTCTCAAACATAAAATTAAAAAAAAAAAAGCAGGATCTTGCCTGAATATTAATTTACACTTCTTAAAGAACTCACCATAGACTATTAATAGACTATTATAATTTAAATGCAGAATTTGGGAAATGATTCCAATTAAAAATGGACTTCTTTTTAAATAAATTCTAAAAGGAGGGCCGGGCGCGGTGGCTCACGCCTGTAATCCCAGCACTTTGCGAGGCCGAGGCGGGTGGATCACGAGGTCAAGAGATGGAGACCATCCTGGTCAACATGGTGAAACCCCGTCTCTACTAAAAATGCAAAAAATTAGGTGGGCATGGTGGTGCGTGCCTGTAATCCCAGCTACTCAGGAGGCTGAGGCAGGAGAATTGCCTGAACCCAGGAGGTGAAGGTTGCGGTGAGCCAAGATCACACCATTGCACTCCAGCCTGGGTAACAAGAGCAAAACTCCACCTCAAAAAAAAAAAATAATAAAATAAATTCTAAAAGGAATTATTTTATAAATAGTGAGAACCTATGGGACTGTTTGTTTTTAGTTTATCTCTGGATATCCAGTTTCTAATACAGTATGTGGTCCATAGTAGGCCATTCATTTTTTGAATAAATGAAAGTATAAGTTGGTTACTAAAACTTTTACTTAATCATGGCCTGGCAAGATCATATCTGTTAGATAAAATGAGATATGTTTGCATTGCAGCCTGAGTTCCCAAGGAATGCAAAGATTTAAGTAACCAGGTGGAGCTAATCTGAAAGCTTTCTCCATTTTTTTCTCATTTCTCCCCTCCGTAGCATTTTCCAGCCCACCACAATGATTCAGCTGCTTCCTCTCCTGCATATCCTGTGGAAAAGATGGACCAGACACAGCTGGGACATCTGGCTTTCAAACCAAAGCAGCCTTGGCACCTTACAGAATGGCCAGCTATGAATCTCACCTGGATCCACACCACTCCAATTTGCAACCCCCCTCTCAGCTCCCCAGGTACTGTCTCCTTTAGCCATGGTCCATTAGGCACTGGAACCGGCATTGGTGTCATTCTTTTCCTCCAGCATGGAGTGCAACCCTTCACCCACTCTGCCCCAACCACTCCAGTCCCACCTGCTACAGCATCTCCTGTCATCCCTGGTGATCCTATGAAACTGTCTGGAGAGGGGCCTCGTTGCTATAGTTTGCCAGTAACTCTGCCATCAGACTGGAGCTATACCCTGTCCCCTCCCAGTCTACCCACCTTGGCCAAAAAGACGACCACAGGACAACGGGAACAGCAGAGAAGCCATCCTCCAGTTGCTCCTGATGTTCATCTTCTCAACCCCTAGCCCAGGGCATGTAGCTGTCCACTGTGATCTCTCATTTGTGTTAATATTCATGTATATATGTATTTTTACTTTAAATGTGTGCATTTGTGTTGAGGGAAGATAAATCCTTTCTGATTAAAGACTTTTTTTATACCTAAACAGTTTGCTGATTGGGGGAAATTGAAAACCTATCTGTCTCTGCCGGGCATGGTGGCACGTGCCTATAGTCCTAGCTACTCTGGAGGCTGAGGTGGGAGGATCGCTTGAGTCCAGGAGTTCTGGGCTGTAGTGCGCTATGCCGATCAATATGGTGACCTCCCGGGAGCGGGGACCACCAGGTTGCCTAAGGAGGGATGAACCAGCCCAGGTCAGAAATGGAGCAGGTCAAAACTCCCATGCTGATCAGTAGTGGGATCTCACCTGTGAATAGCCACTGCACCTCAGCCTGGGCAACATAGCGAGACCCTGTCTCTTTTAAAAAAAACAAACTATCTGCCTTCAAAACCAATCCTTATCCTGTGAGCTGCAGAAAAGTAGAAAAGGAATGGGGATGTTCGTGAACATGAGCTCTACCTAGGGTCTGGATGACAATATGAGCCTTGTGGGACAAGGGGACCCTGCTGCTGTTTGTCGGGGAAGATCCTTGAAACAGTTACAGGGTTCAGAGTTGGGTTTATGTGGGGCGGGAGGGCTTGTTTTTTGAGATGCAGTCTCACTGTGTTGCTCAAGCTGGAGCACCATGACGCAATCCCAGCTCACTGCAACCTCTGCCTCCGGGGTTTAAGTGATTCTCGGGCCACAGTCTCCTGAGTAGCTGGGGTTACAGGCACATGCCACCATGCCGGGCTAATTTTGGTATTTTTGGAGAGATGGGGTTTCACTACATGTTGGCCAAACTGGTCTTGAACTCCTAATCTAAGTGGTCTGCCTACCTCCGCCTCCCAAAGTCCTGGGTTACAGGCTTGAGCCACCACACCCGGCCAGGTTTATGCTTTGATTCAGGCTCAGAAACTAGTAACTTTCCCTTTGTTTTTACACCTCTGTAATCTTCCAGCTGGCCCAGACTTGCAGTTTCTTCTGCTCTGGGCTAGTTCTTTGCTTTGATGGAAACTATTGAGGCCTGTGGTAAACGCATATATAGGTTTCTGCTGCCAGATGAGGAACACAAAAGCCAAAACAGCCACTGTGGTTGCCAGTTTTTTTTTTTGTTGTTTTTTGTTTTTGAGACAGAGTCTCGCTCTGTCGCCAGGCGCCAGGCTGAAGTGCAGCGGTGCAATCTCGGCTCACTGCAATCTCTGCCTCTTGGGTTCAAGCAATTCTCCTGCCTCAGCCTCCTGAGTAGCTGGGACTACAGGCACACATCACCAAGCCCAGCTAATTTTTGTATTTTTAGTAGAGATGGGGTTTCACCGTGTTGGCCAGGATGGTCTCGATCTCTTGACCTCATGATCCACCCGTCTCGGCCTCCCAAAGTGCTGGGATTAGAGGAGTGAACCACCGCGCCCGGCCTGTCCTCTTCTTTTCTCCATAATTCTTGACAATGTAGTCTATTCTACTCTTTCTGGTTCCTTTCTGCCACTCAGTCCTTAACCCCTTGCAGCCTAGCTTCTGATACTTCCACTTTGTTGCACCTTCCAAAGTCACTAACGAGCACACAGAACCAGTATTATAATCTAACTTCTACCTAATCAACAGGGAAGCCCTTTACGAAGGCTGTGTGCATTATGGTCTCTATCATTTGAAGCTTGATGCTACCTACTGAAACTCTCCGCCCTCAGATCGCATGACAGCACACTATCCTAATCCTCCTCTTATCTGGCAGCAATGTCTAGGCCTCATAAGGGCCCCACTTCAACCTACTCCATTGTGGGTGTTCCCCCAGGCTCAGGCCTTGGCCCTTTTCTCTGATTACATTCTTTCGTGGCTTTAATTATCACTTCAACCTAGAAGACTGCTACAGCTTTATCTCTAATCCCAACCTTTCCCCTGAGATGGCATACTGAGTGTTTAAATTTCTGTTGGACAGTTTTATTTACATATTGCTGATACTTAAACATTATTGAAACTTTCAGTGTTTTAGAGCCAAGATATGCCTCTTGGCTGGTGCAGTGGCTCAAGCCTCTAATCCCACACCCGAGGCAGGTAGATCGTTTGAGGTCAGGAGTTCAAGACCAGCCTGGCCAACATGGTGAAACCCCGTCTCTACTAAAAATACAAAAATTAGCTAGGTGTGGTGGTGCAATCTGTAATCCCAGCTACTTGGGAGGCTGATGCATGAGAATCGCTTGAACCCAGAAGGCAGAGGTGTCAGTGAGCCAAAATTCACCACTACCTGGGTGACAGAGTGAGACTCCCTCAAAAAAAAAAAGTCTCTTGTATATCCAGTTCAACTCAACCTCCTCATTTGGTACACAAAGAAACTCAGCAGTCTTGTCCAGGCCAACACAATGTGTGGAACAGAACTTGGTTTCCAGTCTGGTGTGTTTTCCAGTAATCACCAATCAAATTATTCTTTCCTGTAAACATGTCCCTCTGCTACCACTTTTTTTCTTTCTTTCTTTTATTTTTTTATTTTTATTTTTTGAGGTGGAGTCTTGCTCTGTCGCCAGGCTGGAGTGCAGTGGCGAAATCTCGGCTCACTGCAACCTCCACCTCCTGGGTTCAAGCGATTCTTCCACCTCAGCCTCCCGAGTAGCTGGGACTACAGGTGCACGCCACCATACCCGGCTAATTTTTGTATTTTTTTTTTTTAGCAGAGACAGGGTTTCATCATGGCAAGGATGGTCTCAATCTATTGACCTCATGATACGCCCGCCTCCGCCTCCCAAAGTGCTGGAATTACAGGCGTGAGCCACCGCGCCCGGCCCTTCTTTTTTTTTGAGACAGAGTCTCACCATGTCTGGGCTGGAGTGCCATGACACAATCCTAGCTCACTGCAACCTCTGCCTCCCAGGTTCAAACCATTCTCCTGCCTCAGCCTCCTGAATAGCTGGATTACACCCACCTGCCACCATGCCCAGCTATTTTTTGTATTTTTAGTAGAGGCAGGTTTCACCATGTTAGCCAAGCTGGTCTCAAACTCCTGACCTCAAGTTATCCACCCGTCTTGGCTTACAAAGTGCTGGGATTACAGGCATGAGCCACCATGCCCAGCCAGGTACCACTTTTTACAGTCTCCTCTTCTGCTAGTGTTACCTGTGGTATCATAGGTACCATAGTTGTTTGTTTTTTTTCCTGGATAACTAGGCTTAAAACTTGGTGCCCTCTGGTCACCAAATCTTTTTTATTCTTTATTTGAAATATCAAGAGATATTTATTAGTATCTCTTGAATTAATATCTCTTGAATGAATTAATAAAATTCATTCAAAATGAATTTTAAGAAAAATTCATTTCTCCCTATTCATTCCATTGCCACCACTCTGATCTAGACTTCACTGTACCAATACAGTCTCTCTTACCTCTAATCCCTTCTCACTGATAACCAAGTTACTAGAACAGTGATTTGCATATCATTCCCTATTCAGCTTTGTCAGTAGCTCCCCAATGCTTTGAGAAGAAAGTCCAAAATCTTTAGTCACAGTCTCTATTTTTCCTTGTGCTCCCCCACGATTCCTCTGTTGCAGTTTTTTTTTTACTCCCGAACACTACAACTTTTTGCCCTTAAGGTCTTCATGCTGTTCACTTTGCTCAACCTTTCCAGTTTCTGTTATCTAAACCCTGCCCCCTTTCAATGACGAAGTCAAGTCAATCTTTATCATTCTTTCTGTTAAACATGATATATACACTCAGTCTTTGGCCCTTTACTCCATTAAATGGAATCATGTACATAAAACACCCAGTGCAGGATTTAGGGCCTGGTGGGGTAATCTCAGCACTTTGGGAGACCAGCCTGGGCAACATGGTGAAACTAGTAAAAATACAAAAAATTCGTCTCTACTAAAAATACAAAAAAATTAGCTGGGTGTGGTGGCATGTGCCTGTAATCCCAGCTACTTGGGAGGCTGAGGTAGAAGGATCACCCAAGCCCAGGAGGTCCAGGCTGCAGTGAGCTGTGATTGCACCATGGCATTCTAGCCCAGAAAAACAAACAAAAACAAAATACACTCACCTAGTACAGGGGTTAGTATACACTAAGCTCTCAAAAATGTTATCAATGCAATGGTAGTGGTTAATGGAATTTACTAACATCAGTGTCACTAAAGTTAGTATACAACCCTCAACTCCTAAATTTGACTGGCTTTTGAAAAATGTTCCTCTCTCCCTTCCTTTATCTAAAAGTATCCTCATTTTTTTTTTTTTCTAAGACAGAGTCTTGCTCTGTTGCCAGGCTAGAGTGCAGTGGTGCAACCTCAGCTCACTGCAACCTCTGCCCCCCAGCTTCAAGTGATTCTCCTGCCGCAGCCTCCCGAGTAGCTGGAATTACAGGAGCCAGCCACCACACCCGGCTAATTTTTGTATTTTTAGTAGAGACGGGGTTTTACCATATTGGCCAAGATGGTCTTGATCTCTTGACCTTGTGATTCACCTGCCTTGGTCTCCCAAACTGCCGGGATTACAGGTGTAAGCCACCATGCCTGGCTCTGTATCTTCATATTTTATTCTATTCGATTCCCATGACAAATTTTGTGAGAAGTGACAGGGCAAAATTAGTCCCACTTTAAAGATGAAGAAATAGAGTGAGTTGGCAAGGGCCAGACAGTAAATATTTTGGGGTTTGTAGGCTTTATGCCTCTATTGCAACTACCCAAGTTGACCATTGTAGCCCAAAGCAGCCAAACATAACACACAGACAAATAAGCATGATTGTAGTTCAATAGCCTTATTTACAAAATGGTGGAGCAGGATTTGACCTGCAGGCAGTAGTCTCCAGACCCCTGGTGTTAAGTGACTTCTTCAAAGTCATATGCCTGATGAGTATTAGAATTGGGATAGAAGCCAGATCTCCCAAATTTGAAGCCAGTGCCTTTCACCACATTATGTGGTGGCATATTTTATTTATTTATTTGTTTATTATTTTCTGAGACAGAGGTTTGTTCTTGTTGCCCAGGCTGGAGAGCAATGGTGTGATCCTGGCTCACTGCAACCTCTGCTCCTAGGTTCAAGTGATTCTCCTGCCTCAGCCTCCCAAGTAGCTGGGATTACAGGCATGTGCCACCATGCATGACTAATTTTTGTATTTTTAGTGGAGACAGGGGTTTCTCCATGTTGGCCAGGCTGGTCTTGAACTCCTGACCTCAGGTGATCCACCCGCCTTGGCCTTCCAAAGTGCTAGGATTACAGGCATGAGTCACTATGCCCAGTCCTCTATTTATTTATTTATTTATTTATTTATTTATTTTGAGATGGAGTTTGGTGTTGTTACCCAGGCTGGAGTGCAATGGTGCGATCCCGGCTCACCACAATCACTGCCTCCTGGGTTCAAGCAATTCTCCTGCCTCAGCCTCCCGAGTAGCTGGGACTACAGGCACGCGCCACCATGCCCAGCTAATTTTTGTATTTTTAGTAGAGACGGGGATTTCACCATGTTGACCAGGATGGTTTCGATCTCTTGACCTCGTGATCCACCCGCCTCGGCCTCCCAAAGTACTGGGATTAGAGGCGTGAGCCACCGCGCCCAGCCCTATTTATTTATTTTTATTTTATTTTTTGAGACAGGGTCTCACTCTATTGCTCAGGCCAAAGTGCAGTGGTGTAATCACAGCTTGCCGCAGCCTTGCCCTCCCAGGCTCAGGTAATTTTCCCTCTCAGCCTCCCAAGTAGTTGGGACTATAGGCCATGCCACCACGTCTGGCTAATTTCTTTATTTTCTGTAGAGATGGAGTTTTGCTATATTGCCTGTTCTCAAACTCCTGGGATCAAGTGATCTACCTGCTTTGGCCTCCCAAAGTGCTGGGATTACAGGTGTGAGCCACTGCACCTGACCCACATATTTTGTATTTTTTATATACTATTTTGTTTTGGTATTTATCTTTTATGTCTATATAATGTCTCCTAGTGGTCCAGAAGGCACTAGAATGTATCAACAATTATCTGACACATAGGCATTCAGTGAAAGTTTGTTGAAAAGCATAATAATGTCCCAATCTAGTTCTATTTCGTTACTTTGGACTTGGTTTACTCTGAGGTGGGCTTAAGTTTTTGTGTGAGTTATTAACATAACTGATGAGGATGCACGTGTGTGTGTGTTCTCTCTAAAGGAGTTTCATTTTCCCACAGCCATTACAGCTGAACTTATGTGAATATCCATAAATGGATATGTACAGGTAGCATACAAACAAGAGAATGAGTGTCCCCACAGTGAAGAAGAAATTTAAAAGGAGATATTTCCAGTAAGTCTCGCTAGCACGCAAAAGGCATAGAAGCTGACAAAATTTTTTATTCTAGACCCTGCAGGTGTTTCCTGTATCTTTATTTAGTGATTTAACTTTATGTAGTTAAATGAGTGGGAAGATGATACAGGAAACTCACAGTATGTTCATTTCGTTTCTTTTCCTTAGCACTTGGGCAGATGACGGGTATGAATCTGTTTTTTGTCCGGAGAGCAGATCTAGAGTCTGTCCTTTCCGAAGAGAAAACAAGAAGCATCCTCAGGAAGCGCCTACTTCTTTCATTTTCCATCTAGAGAGAGAAATAGCTCAAATATTTATCAAGGGTTTCAGAGGATTAAGGAGTATGAAATTGGGCTGACCTTCTCAGAGACCCAAGGACTTTGACTCCATGAGAAGGCGAGAAATCTGTTTCGGGGGAATTTAAGTCAATGGGTATATTGCTTTGTGAGGTGTAGAGTCCATTCCCGGGACAAGAGGCTGTCAAGTGAGGCCACAAAGGACGTTGCCATGGTTTCCACGCACGTTTTCTCCGTCAGTCTGTTTCTTTGCGCGGCGCTAGATGCCGTAGTTTCCGCTTCCGGTAGCGAGAAGCCTTCGGGTCGGCTAGGTACTGAGCGCGCCAGGTGAGGAGTTGTGCGGCGTTTAGGGAAATGAAGGCGGGCTTTTGCTCCTTTTTCCAAAGAAGAACAAATAATCCATTCCCAGCTCCTAACCCAAGCCCTTTTGGAGCTGTGTGTGGTTGTTGGGACCCAGTGGCGTCTCCTTGTCGCTCCTGTCCTTCCCTTGTCTGGCGATGCGTCTTCGTGGTAATGCCCCGCTATCATCTCTTTTCTTCCCTAGGCAAGGGTTTAGATTGGCAATGAGAATGAGAGATAACTATTCCCGTCTAGGTTGACTTCCGTGTGCTCCATCTCTCACGTCCCTGAGCACGTTGGATTTACAGATCCTAACTAAGCCGCGCGGTATTATGTTGCGTATCTCTTTCTACTTTTCTCGCCCTTTCTCTATCATCCTTTAGGCTTTGGAGTGAAGACTTAAATCCAAGGTCATGGCAAGACATCTGAAGTTCATCGCAAGGACTGTGATGGTACAGGAAGGGAACGTGGAAGGCGCATACAGGACCCTAAACAGGTAACTGTTAAGGGCCCAGAATCATGCTTAGACTCTGGGAAGTGCAGTGCTTTTTCTTTCCCTTCCCCCTTCGTTGATTGTTCTCAAAGCAGGGTCAGCTCAGGTGTTCACCGTCTCTTAAAACGACTCAGCCCCTTTGTTTATTATCTTAAAAATGAAGTTCTGGCCGGGTGCGGTGGCTTACGCCAGTAATTCCAGCACTGTGGGAGGCCGAGGCGAGTGGATCACCTGAGGTTGGGAGGTCGAGACTAGCCTGGCCAATGTGGAGAAACCCTGTTTCTACGAAAAATACAAAAATTTTTACAGGCTTGGTGGCGCGCGCCTGTAATTCCAGCTACTCGGGAGGCTGAGGCAGGAAAATCGCTTGAACCCGGGAGACAAGTTGCAGTGAGCCGAGATTGCGCCACTGCACTCCAGCCTGAGGACAGACTGAGACTGTCTCAAAAAAAAAAAAAAAGAGTTCTTTCTCAAACCTAACTGAATAGAATCACCCCCTACCAGCCTGCCCCCCACAACCCTGCTTTTTAAAAATCTCAGTTTTCTGAGTAGTTCGGTCTACCAGCGCTTGCTACCACTGCAGTTAGTTTTTGTATTTTCTTTTTTTTTTGAGACGGAGTTTCGCTCTTGTTACCCAGGCTGGAGTGCAATGGTGTGATCTCAGCTTACCGCAACCTCCACCTCCTGGGTTCAGGCAATTCTCCTGCCTCAGCCTCCCGAGTAGCTGGGATTACAGGCACGCGCCACCATGCCCAGCTAATTTTTTGTATTTTTAGTAGAGACGGGGTTTCATCATGTTGACCAGGGTGGTCTTGATCTCTTGACCTCGTGATCCACCCGCCTCGGCCTCCCAAAGTGCTGGGATTACAGGCGTGAGCCACCGCGCCCGGCCAATTTTTGTATTTTCTGTACAGAGGGAGTCTTGTCATGTTGCCCAAGTGTAATTACTCCTTTTATGAGGAACTTGAACTCTTTCAAAAACTTAAAAGAAGAGCCCAAAGGGAAAATCAAGATGTGCAGTTGCTAGGAAGCGGGAACAGAGTATGATAAATAGAAAGCTTCGGGAGTGATTGGTGTGGGACAAAGCTAAAGGAAAAGGTGAATTCAGATTGGGATCCTGGAGAAGCAGGCAAAAGATGGGAAAGCTGGCTGGGTGCGGTGACTCACGCCTATAATCCTAGCACTTTGGGAGGCCTAGAGGGGAGGATTGCTTGTTGCCAAGAGTTCAAGACGAACCTGGTTAACATAGCAAGACCCCATTTCTTAAAAACTCGAAAAGGAAAAACAGAGATGGGAAAGCTTACAATTTTTGAGGAAAAATACAGCGTAAGGAAAAAGACATAAATGGAAACAAACTAGCTGGGATGTAGGAACTTGAAAAGTTTTGAATGCCAGGCTAAGAGATGTAGAAAAGCCCTCGTAATATTTTGCCACTGATTTTTCAAGCAAAAAGTTCTTAGCCTTCCCTTCTCACCAGTTGTGTGGATTTTGACTTTCTAGTTTGACTCACTCGTCATTTTCTTTCCCCAGTGTGAATTAACATTTGGAGAAACAAACATTTGTTGAATTATCAAAGAATTGTAAGGCAGGGGCTCCTGTAGTCCCAGCTACTCCAGAAGCTGAGGCAGGAGGATTGCTTGAACCCAGGAGTTCAAGACTATAGTGTGAGTGCGCTCCTGTTGTGCCTGTGAGTAAGCACTGCACTCTAATCTAGGTAGCATAAGCAGACCACGTCTCTAAAAAAAATAAATAAATAAAAATGTAGGAAAGATATTGCATGGGCTGCCTTAAGGCCTTTAATGTGGTAGGTTTATTTTACAAGTAAGAATAGATCAGAATTATCTTTACTGGATTATGCAATTACTAAATGGTGGAGAGGAGCAGAGGAGCCTAAAGCACATCTTTTTAGTGCAGTGTTCTTTAATAATAGATTATTTACTAGTCTTACTAGACATGGAGAGACTTATGGTAGTTCATTTTCCGATTTAAAATCCTTATCTTCCCATTTCAACAAGTGTAGCTTTAAAAAAAAAAATCCTAATGTGATTGGGTTTAAGTATTGGTAAGGTTCTTGAGGACTGAGAGGGCAAAGGAAAGGGAACCTAGTCCTTAGCAAGGCAGAGTGTTCTAGCTGTACAGGACCAGATGGCAGAAGACCACAGTTAGTGAGGACAAAAATGATGTCAGAAGCTGTGTAAATGAAAAGCAGTTGCAGGTTCAGAATGGTTTGTCTTTTAAAAGGATCTGATGTTAGGGCCGGCATGGTGGCTCACGCCTGTTAATCTCAGCACTTGGGGAGGCCAAGGCAGCTGGATAACCTGAGGTCAGGAGTTCAAGACCAGCCTGGCCAATAGGGTGAAACCCTGTCTCTACTGAAAATACAAAATTAGCAGGGAATGGTGCAGTTTGTAATCCCAGCTACTTGAGAGTCTGAGGCAGGAGAATCACTTGAAGCTGGGAAGCAGACGCTACAGTGAGCCAGAATCATGCCACTGCATTCCAGTCTGAACCACAGAATAAAACTCTCAAAAACAAAAAAAAATCTGGTCTGGGGTCAGCCCCATCCCCTCACTCTATGTGCATAACAATTATATCCTAGGGCTGGAGCTACTTCCTCTACATTGTCACTTATGCTGAGAGTAAAGAGAATCAGGTACCAGGTTGTAAAGTATCCTATTTCATTTTTCTCTATTTTCTCCTCATTCCCAACTCTCCTATCTCAGACCTTCTGGTGGCATGTCTGGTGGCATGTATGTGATGTCTTTTTTTTTTTTTTTTGAGAGAGAAGTTAATGAGTAAAGGAGAGGAAGAAAGGAAGAGAAAGAGGGAGGGTGAACGGAAATACTGCTTTATTGTGAAAAAAA
>CM052667.1:38573028-38588461 GCA_028533165.1 Leontopithecus rosalia | reverse complement strand
CAATTCTCCCGCCTCAGCCTCCCGAGTAGCTGGGATTACAGGCACGCGCCACCGGGCCCAGCTAATTTTTTGTATCTTTAGTAGAGACGGGGTTTCACTATGTTGACCAGGATGGTCTCGATCTGTTGACCTCGTGATCCACCCGCCTCGGCCTCCCAAAGTGCTGGGATTACAGGCTTGAGCCACCGCGCCCGGCCCAAAAGATAATTCTTATCTTAATCTTTCATATCCCATCCCACATAGATAGACTTTTCTTCTTCTTCTTCTTCTTTTTTGAAACAGAGTTTCGCTCGTTACCCAGGCTGTAGTGCAATGGCGCGATCTCGGCTCACTGCAACCTCCGCCTCCTGAGTTCAGGCAATTCTGCCTCAGCCTCCTGAGTAGCTGGGATTACAGGCATGCGCCGCCATGCCCAGCTAATTTTTTGTATTTTTAGTAGAGACGGGGTTTCACCATGTTGACCAGGATGGTCTCGATCTGTTGACCTCGTGATCCACCCGCCTCGGCCTCCCAAAGTCCTGGGATTACAGGTGTGAGCCACCGCGCCCCGCCTCTTCTTGTGTCTTGAACACCAAATTTGAATCCCCTGAGGGGTCCTGTACTGTAATACCAGGTACTGTACTGTAATACCAGGTCCATGCATGAAGTGGACAAGCAAGCTCCTATTCCGTCTTCCTGCTCCAAAAATCCATGTAATATATTGGACTCGGAGAGAAGATATATCAGATAGTAAACTGATAAGAACAGATTCTAAACTTGATCTTAGCCAAAAGGCAGAGAAGGATTAAACACTTTTAAAAGCATACTTTACCTACAGATTTCCATGGAAACCAACCAAAGGGAAATTAGACAGGCATTGCTGTGCCATTTCTATGCTAATTAATGTCTGATTTTCATTAGGCCAGCGTTGTTTTTTCGCCAAGGTCTTAGTGTTTATTACAGCAACGATTAGCTCAGTAACAATTCCTGCAGGATCGTTTTATTTAAATATTATAACGTACATACTTCACCCAGCTGCTTTCAAAATTGTTGTCTTTTACGGTGTTAAACTACCATCTTTAAAATCTCGGCTCTGGCTTTGCATCACGGGTCAGGCTCTGTGAAAAGCCTGACCCCAGCAGGACAATGCCACGAAGGCATCTTTTTAATGTGATGCGCACGTTGCTGTACACCTTGGCTGCAAAGCAGTCTGTGCTTTTAAAACGGCCAACAGCCGGTGCCTGCCATGTGGTGAATTATCAGTATCGCAACTTGGGCACGGAAGGATGCTTTCTCCCTCTTTAACACTAACAACAGAATAAGAAATAAAAAACCAAAAACCAACTCCAACAGGCAACAAAAACCTCCGAGAGCCTAGGGAAAGCGCGCCAACTACATAAAGAAAAGTAGGGGGGCTACTGGGATTCAAAATCATTTCTCCGGGACGTACACCCTCCTGGACCTATCGAAATTAACTGCGCGCTTGATCGTAGCCAATAGATACGGAGTTTCTGGTCCAGGTCCTCCCTGAAGACTGATAGACGTTTACATTGCCCAATGGAATAATGTGACGCTAAAGAATCAACCAATACGTTTGAGAGGTGGGTGGAGTGTAGGCCAGGGGGTTGGCGGTGCCGTGTCATGGAGGCTCAGTCTCTGAGCAGCCATTGAAGGGGAAGGAACTGCGGGTGTGTGTATGTGTGTGTGTATGTGTGTGCGCGCGTGCGTGCGTGTGTGTGCGCGCGCTAGTGTGTGGACAAGGAGGTGGGGGCAGCTGAGTTAGAGTCCCAACTCTTGGACTCCATTTGCTATTCTCTTCTTTCTCCCTCACACCTATCTGGTGGTAGTGGGCGTTTATATTTGCGTTCCTTTTCATTCATTTCTGAATCCTAAAAATTGTGGGTTGGGGGTGGTGGGAAAGGCAGGAAAAGGAAAGGAAGGAGAGTAGAAGCTGAAGAGCAAGAGGAGGACATGGAGATGAAGAAGAAGATTAACCTGGAGTTAAGGAACAGAGCCCCGGAGGAGGTGAGATGACTCAGCCCCCACCCCTTCCCCATCAGTCCTGTATTCTGAGGATCGGGTTTCTAGGGGTCCCGATGGATATGCGGGGATGGAGTAATAAGTTAGCCCCCACCCCCCGGGGCTAGGGTTGGGGAAATGTTTAATTGTAAGTTTTAAATCATTAAAATCTTCTACTTAAAATGGCGAAGGGTTGAAGTTTCTAGGGGCGTTTTTGTGTGTGCATGGGGGCTTAGCTCCTTTGGCTTTCATCGAGTCGGGCGTCCGGGCCTCGTGGGGGCGGGAAGCGGGCTGGTGGGGGCGCTCCGCCGCTCGGCTCCCGGCTTTCCTCCTCCCGGGGGCCGACGGCGTGGGCGCAACCCCCAGTCCCACTCGGCCCCTGCCGCAGCCATCGGCGCCTGAGAAGTTAGTCCAACTTTTCTGCAGTGCGGCCAACTCATCTTTTCTGGGGGTGGGCTCCCCCAGCCTGGAGGCCCTGGGCGTCCGACGTCGCGCCGGTGGCGGGCTGGGGTCGCTCGCAGGGTCCGCGCGCGGTCTGCTCCGGCGGCGCCCACTCCTCCGGGAAGCCGCGCGCGCCGCCCGCCGCCAGCCGCCCGCCGCCCGGCGGAATCTGGGTCAGCGGCAGGTTCTCCGACCGCGGGCGAGTTTGGGGACTCGTCGCAGTGACCGGAGGTGGGGAGGGGACGGGAGGTGTAATCCGCTTCTTTCCCCGCCGTGCAACGACTTTTGGCACGTCGTGTGGCCGCAACTCTGATCCCTGGAGACGGTTTCACCAAACTCAACATAAAGGGACGTAGTAGTTTCGCACTTTAAAGATGGGTTCGGCGAAACTAAATGATGCGCTCTCACTGCTGTCGCTTTAGTTAAAGAGACGGGGTTGGGAGGGGCCACGCGAGGCGGGGTCGCGGTCAACTTTTCTGGGGTCGGGCGGGAGGCGTTTCCGCCTCGTTTTCGCGGTTGCCTCCTGGGCCTCACCCACCCGGGGCGAACGCGGGACGGCAGCGCGAGCTGGGAGGCGACCCCTTTTTCCCTTGGGGAGTCTCCGCCCCGCGTGGGGTTTCCCATCAGCCGGAGCGGCAGGTCGCGAGAGCGGAGCGGATGGCCAGCGGGGAGGCTCGCGGAGGAAAGCAGCAGTCTTGCTGAAATAAGCTCTAGAATTGGAATATGAGGGAGTTGTCTAGAGCTGGACCGACCGATCGATAGGATATAACTGGGGTGGTGTCTGTGCAGACCCGCAGAGAAGATGAGCAAGGTCTGAGCTTTCGCGTCCGGCGTGCGGAGTGGGAACTCACACTTTTTAAATTTTTTTATTTTTAGGTCCCTGTTTTCCTTAAATTGGCAGGTGCCAGGGAGGGGATACAGTTGCTTATTATCAGGGTCATCCCGGAGAGAACATGTTTCTAGAGCTTATTGTTAGAGGCTTCAGGAAAAAAACAAACTCAAACTTTAAAAGCTGTCTCTCAGAAACACACGTTTAGAAGACTTTTTGGTGGCTTGGGTTGGAAAATTGGACACCCCACCCCCGCCAGGATTCTTTCACTTAGTGATTGTAGTAATTTCTTTGCCAGTTTTGGGGTGTTCAGGACGTTGCCTTTTATCAGCTCCTTCCGCTCTGTTGTAATAACGGTCTCATATTTGTATAGACAGTTTACAAAGCACTTTTCCCGTTTGTTATTTACTTTCCTCCTTACTTGTACGGTAGATTGTGTTGTAGATTCCAAATTAGCAGATGGGAGTCTCAGGGCGGTGAAATGATTTACACAAGTGGAGGAACTGGTTTTCTGAAATGTAGTAGCCCCCACCCCTCAGCTAAAAGGAGTGGAGTCAGAAGACCCAACCAGTACACAGCCCTGCCACAAACTATGGGCCTAGGCATGTCATTCTTGACCTCTGGGCCATAGTTTCCTCCTCTCCAAAACGGAGCTCAAGATGCTCTCTCTGACCACAGAAATAATTTTCTCAGAGTCATATTCAAATAGAGAAGGTGGGATTCCTTGTTGCTAAATTTTAGCTCTCAGATAACTCAAACAAGTTTTCACCTTGGGTATAGAGAACTACGATCGGCCTTTCAGTTAAAGATTAAGTCCATTCAGGCCTACACCAGGAAGTTTGTTACTACAACTCTTACCTAATAGGGAATTCAGCCCCACTTCCTCAGGAATGGGGAGAAGTGCACAGAAATGCTATTATACCAGAGTGGTAGGGAGAAGGAACATTTTGTTAAGAATGTATTGTTCTGGGTGATACTGTTTGACCTGGATGTGAGAAGAAATGACACCCTCTGGGCTGTTCCCAGAGGAGCTTTCTAACATTTCTTCATGAAGGGTAAGGAGGTTTCTTTTGAGTTATGATGGCATTTATCAACCAAAGAGAAGGGGGTTTAAACTAAAGAAGTGATTAAACAGGCCAGGTGCGGTGGCTCAAACCTGTAATCTCAGCAGTTTGGGAGGCCGAGGTGGGTGGATCACGAGGTCAAGAGATTGAAACCATCCTGGTCAACAAGGTGAAACCCCATCTCTACTAAAAATATAAAAATTAGCTGGGCATGGTGGTGCGCGCCTGTAGTCCCAGCTACTCGGGAGGCTGAGGCAGAATTGCTGGAACCCAGGAGGAGGAGGTTTCCGTGAGCCGAGATTGCTCCATTGTACTCCAGCCTGGGTAACAAGAGCGAAACTCCGTCTCAAAAAAAAAAAGTGATTAAACACTCTTCTTTCTTCTTCTTTTTTTTTTTTTTGGTGAGACAGAGTCTTAATCTGTCACCAAAGCTGGAGTGCAGTGGCACGACCTCGACTCACTGAAACCTCTGCCACCCAGGTTCAAGTGATTTTCCTGCCTCAGCCTCCTGTATAGGTGGGATTACCGGTGCCTGCCATCACGCCCGGCTGATTTTTGTATTTTTAGTAGAGACAGGGTTTCGCTATGTTGGCCAGGCTTGTCTTGAACTCCTAACCTCAAGTGATCCACCTGCCTCCGCCTCCTAAAGTGCTGGGATTACAGGTGTGAGCCATTGCACCGGCCCTCTTTGTAGGTTTTAGGGCAACTCATTTAAATCTTTTCCTGGTAGCTCAAGTTCCCCCTCCTTGCATAAATATATTCCCTGATGTTGAGGTCCTCTTCATCACGGTCAGAACAGGTTTCACATGAGAACTTCTTGTTTTTTTTTTTTTTTTGAGATGGAGTTTCGCTGTTGTTACCCAGACTGGAGTGCAATGGCACGATCTCGGCTCACTGCAACCTCCGTCTCCTGGGTTCAAGCAATTCTCCTGTTTCAGCCTCCCGAGTAGCTGGGATTACAGGCACGCACCACGCCCAGCTGATTTTTGTATTTTTAGTAGAGACGGGGTTTCACCATGTTGACCAGGATGGTCTTGATCTCTTGACCTCGTGATCCACTCGCCTCGGCCTCCCAAAGTGCTGGGACTACAGGCACGCGCCACCATGCCCAGCTAATTTTTTGTATTTTTAGTAGAGACGGGGTTTCACCTTGTTGACCAGGATGGTCTCGATCTCTTGACCTCGTGATCCACTCGCCTCGGCCTCCCAAAGTGCTGGGATTATAGGCATGAGCCACCGCGCCTGGCGAGAACTTTTTCAAAGTTTGTTTCTTATGCATCAGTGATTTGAAGCAGATATTGAACTTTATTCCAAGTTTAAATTTAAAAGATGGCTGGGTACGGTGCCTCATGCCTGTAATCCCAGCACTTTGGGAGGCCCAGGTAGGTAAATCATGAGGTCAGAAGATCAAGACCATCCTGGCCAACGGTGAAAACCTGTCTCTACTAAAAATGCAAAAAAAATTAGCTGGGTGTGGTGGCACGTGTCTGTAGTCCCAGCTACTTGGGAGGCTGAGGCAGGGAATTGTTTGAACCAAGGAGGCGGAGATTGCAGTGAGCCAAAATCGCTCCATTGCAATTGCAGTACAGCCTGGGCGACAGTGTGAGACTCTGTCTCAAAAAAAAAAAAACATACAAAAGAAGAAGTTTAAAAGATTACCTGGGCTGGGCATGGTGGCTCAAGCCTGTAATCCCAGCACTTTGGGGGGCCGAGGCAGGTGGATCACAAGGTCAAGAGATCGAGACCATCCTGGTCAACATGGTAAAACCCCGTCTCTACTAAAAATACAAAAAATTAGCTGGGCATGGTGGCGCATGCCTGTAATCCCAGCTACTCAGGAGGCTGAGGCAGGAGAATTGCCTGAACCCAGGAGGTGGAGGTTGCGGTGAGCCGAGATCGCACCATTGCACTCCAGCCTGAGTAACAAGAGCGAAACTCCGTCTCAAAAAAAAAAAAAAAGATTACTTATAGTGATGACTTAAGATTGAATATTAGTTTTGGGGGAAAATGAAAAGGCTCTGTGTAAGGGGATTGATGGGGTTTTGTTGTGTTGTGTTTTGTTTTAACTAATGGGCCATCAAACTGGAGATTGGTGGTTTCCAGTGTGTCAATACCCAAGTCTATAGCTAAAAAGATTACAAACGAAATAATCATTAATTAATGTGTTCCCTCTTACAGGTGACAGAGTTAGTCCTTGATAATTGCCTGTGTGTCAATGGGGAAATTGAAGGCCTGAATGATACTTTCAAAGAACTAGAATTTCTGAGTATGGCTAATGTGGAACTAAGTTCACTGGCCCGGCTTCCCAGCTTAAATAAACTTCGAAAAGTAAGTTGGTGTTTACATGAAGCATCATGATTTCAAAGCCATGGCTATTATGTCTAGTGTTTAGCCAAATTGAATGACCATTCTACTTGCTAATTAGAAGTTTTTAAGTTTCTAGAGATAAGAAAACATTATATAGGATTTTGAGTATCAACTCTAATACTGCTTTCATTTATTCCTTCCTTCCTTCCTTCCTTTATTTATTCGGGATGGAGTCTCACTCTCTCACCCAGGCTGGTGTGCAGTGGTGTGATCTTGGCTCACTGCAACCTCCATTTCCCAAGTTCAAGCAATTCTCCTGCCTCAGCCTCCCAGGTAGCTGGGATTACAGGTGCCCACCACCAAACCCGGCTAATTTTTGTATTTTTAATAGAGATGGGGTTTCACCATGTTGGCCAGGCTGCTCTTGAACTCCTGACCTTGTGATCTGCCCATCTTGGCATCCCAAAGTGCTGGGATTACAAGTGTGAGCCACTGTGCCCAGCCTTATTTATTCATTTATTTTTGAGACAGGGTCTTACTCTGCTTCTCAGGCTAGAGTGCTGTGGTGTGATCTCAGCTCACTGGAACCTTTGCCTCCCAGCCTCAAGCATACTCCCACCTCAGCCTCCGCAGTAGCTGAGACTACAGTCATGAGCCACCACGCCTGGCTAATTTTTGTGTTTTTTGAAGTGACAGGGTTTCACCATGTTGTCCAGGCTGGTCTTGAACTCCTTGGCTCAAGTGATTCTCTTGCCTTGGCCTGCCACAGTGCTGGGATTATAGGTGTGAGCCACTCTGCCCGGCCTAGAAATTTAAATCTAATGGTGGAATTGCCTTATAACACAAATTTGAATTAATCAAATATTTTTCTCACATCATGAAATCCAGATGTAGTACAACTAGAATCCAGGCTGGGTTAGGAGCCTATTATGTAGATGTTCTAATACATTATTAGGCAGATATAGATAGGAATTTGGAAATTAACTATCTGTAGTGATCATTTCTTGAAGCCAGAGAGAATGACTTTTTTTTTTTTTTGCTTTAAATTGATATACTTTAAAAATCTTTGATATGCCAGTCTTGGTGGCTCACGCTTGTAATCCCAGCACTTTGGGAGGCCGAGGCAGGTGGATCACTTGAGGTCAGGAGTTCAAGACTAGCCTGGCCAAGTTGGTGAAACCCTGTCTCTACTAAAATTACAAAAATTAGCTGGGCCTGGTGGCAGGAGCTGTAATACCAGCTACTCGGGAGGCTGAGGCAGGAGAATTGCTTGAACCCAGGAGGTGTAGATTGCAGTGAGTGGAGACTGCACCACCGCACTCCAGCCTGGGCGACAGAGTGAGACTTTGCCTCAAAAAAAAAAAAAACAAAAACCGAACAACAAAAAAAACCTCTGATATGCTACATTTACTATTCTTTGTTTTCTTCCTGTGTTGAATATATAGTTGGAGCTTAGTGACAATATAATTTCTGGAGGCTTGGAAGTCCTGGCAGAGAAATGTCCAAATCTTACCTACCTCAATCTGAGTGGAAACAAAATAAAAGATCTCAGTACAGTAGAAGCTCTGGTAAGTGGAACGGTTTTGTCTCTGGACTTGCTTTTTCTGGTTAAATTTTCTGAGATTTGTTTGTGTCTTAACTGATTTCTGTTTAACTCTTGAAACTTCTGAATTTTTTGTATGTTATGATCTAGGCAGTTAACTGCTTTCTTTTCCTTCAGAGTAAAATATGCAGATGAATATTTAAATCAATGAAAAATTTAATCGACAACTTTAAGGAGTTGACTATCTGATTTTAAAATTTCCAGTATTTTTTTTTTTACCTCTTATTCCTTTACATTCCTTCTTGATTATTTTTTGAGTTATTTTATTATTTACCCCCTTCTTTCTTGGTATGAGGGAAGGAAAAGAAAAAGTGACACTTATTACTCTGATTTTGAAAAAAAGATTGGAGGCTGGGCACAGTGGTTTATGTCTGTAATCCCAGCACTTTGGGAGGCAGAGGTGGGAGGATCGCTTGAGTCCAGCAGTTTGAGACCATCCTGGGCAACATAGTGAGACCCTGTCTCTACAGAAATAAAAAACAAACAAAAAATTAGCCAGGTGAGCTGGTTGTGCTTGATAATAATAGCCCTTCATTATAAAACTCTAAAAAAATACAAAAATCATTCTTAATTTCAAATATATATTTTCTGGATCATGAATTGAAAAGAAATAATGTAGCTGGGCGCAGTGGCTCAAGCCTGTAATCCCAGCTTTGGGAGGCCGAGGTGGGCGGATCACGAGGTCAGGAGATTGACACCATCCTGGCCAACATGGTGAAACCCCGTCTCTCCTGAAAATATAAAAATTAGCTGGGTGTGGTGGCATGTGCCTGTAATCCCAGCTACTCGGGAGGCTGAGGCAGGAGAATTGCTTTGAATCTGGGAGGTGGAGGTTGTAGTGAGCTGAGATGGTGCCACTGAACTCCAGCCTGGTGACAGAGCTAGACTCCATCTCAAAAAAAAAGAATAATATGGTATTTTAAATCTTGAATATAAGTTTTAACTTTACTTTTCCAGCAAAATCTTAAAAATTTGAAAAGTCTTGACCTGTTTAACTGTGAGATCACAAACCTGGAAGATTATAGAGAAAGTATTTTTGAACTGCTGCAGCAAATCACATACTTAGATGGATTTGATCAGGAGGATAATGAAGCACCAGACTCTGAAGAGGAGGATGATGAGGGTAATAATTTTTAATACTCATAAGTGTGTTGTAATTGTAGCCTCTGCTCTAGCTGTGCAAATTAGATTGGGCCTGGAAATTTAGGTGTGGAAAAAAAAAAACCCACAACAAGATATTAGTATGACAAGAAAAAATTAACTCATAGCTCTAGCCAGTATTTCTTCTTTTAGATTTCCTATAGTTTCAGGGATTTAGTGACTATTATAACATGAAGCTCTGTGAAATTCTATATCTGTAGAAAGTTGTACACCCAGTAAAAGTGGCAACCTCTTAAATAGTATGTTTTAAAAAAAGAACCACTTATAATAGCCAAAAAGTAGAAACAACCCGTCTATCAACTGATGAATGGATTAAAAAAATGTGGTTTATACAGTGCAATATTATTCCACCATAAATATGACTGAAGTACTGATACGTGCTACCTGAATGAACGTTCAAGATGTTCTGCTAAGTGAGAGAAGAGAGACGCAAAAGGCCACGTATTGTTTGACTTCATTTATATTGAAAGTTTGTGGGAGGCTGAGGCAGGAGAATTGCTTGAACCCAGGAGGCGGAGGTCGCAGTGAGCTGAGATCGTGCCACTGCACTCTAGCCTGGGCGACAGAGTGAGACTCCGTCTCAAAAATAAAACAAACAAAAAAATTTATATGTGATTCAGAATAGGCAGAAGGTTAAGAACAGGCAAATCTATAGAGACAAAGTAGATTATTGGTAGCTTGGTGCTGGCGGAGAGGAAAATGGGAGGGTGACTGCTAATGGGTATGGGATTTCTTTTTGAGGTGATGAAAAATATTCTAGAATTAGACTGTGAGTATACATTTTTAGATAAGTGGATGACTAACAGATCAGATGACAGAATAGCTGTTAGTAATGGGATACTGCTTGTTACTATCCAGTGAAAAGTTTTTCATTGTAAAAAGAAATTTGATTGGCTGGGAGTGGTGGCTCACACCTGTAATCCTAGCACTTTGGGAGGCCAACGCAGGTGGAGCACAAGGTCAGGAAATCGAGACCATCCTGGTTAACACGGTGAAACCCCGTCTCTACTAAAAGTACAAAAAATTAGCTGGGTGTGGTGGCACGAGCATGTAGTCACAGCTACTCGGGAGGCTGAGGCAGGAGAATCACTTAGAAACAGGAGGTGGAGGTTGCAGTGAGCCGAGATGGTACCACTGCACTCCAGGCTGGGCGACAGAGTGAGACTCTGTCTCAAAAAAAAAAAAAAGAAAGAAATTTGATGGATAAACAGTGTTATAAAATGATGAAATTATTGATAAGCAGGTGTATTTTTAATATTAGATTAAGGGGGTACATGTGCAAATTTGTTCTGTGGGTATATTGTCTGATGCTGAGGTTTGGTCTTCTACTGATGCTGTCACACAAGTAGTGAACATGGTGCCTAATAAGTAGATTTAGCCACCCTCCCTCCCCTTTTGAAGTTTCCAGTGTCTGATCCCATCTTTATGTCCCTGTGTCTCCAGTGTTTAACTCCTTCTTATAAGTGTGAACATGCAGTATTTGTTTTTGTTTCTGCATTAATTCACTTAGGATAACGGCCCCCAGCTGTATCTATGTTGCTGCAAAGGACATGATTTCATTCTTTCTTTATGGCTGTGTAGTATTCCGTGGTGTGTATGTTCTACATTTTCTTTATCTGTTCCACCGTTGAGGAGCACCTAGGTTGGTTCTATGTCTTTGCTATTGTGAATTGTGCTGTGGTGAACATACAAGGGCACGTGTTTTTTTTGTAGAATGATTTATTTTCCTTTGGAAAATATGGGATGTGATTGCTGGGTGATGGGATTGCTGGGTCAAATGCTAGTTGTATTTTTAGTTCTTTGAGAAATTTCCAAATTGCTTTTCACAGTGGCTGAACTAATTTACATTCTGACCAACAGTATATAAGCATCCCCTTTTCTTTGCAGCCTTTCCACCATCTCACAAGCAAGTTTTGAAGTGTAAAACCAAAGTAAAACAAACTTTAGTGCATGTAATGTTTTGATGAAAATCTATATATATATTGGATACCATTTCTCACGTATGGTTTGTAGGAATAACTAGGAATGTTGCAAATAGAAATCTTAAAAAAAAAAGGGATCGCTCTGAGTTACTCTCCACCTATTGGCTTAAGAGTTTGAAGTGATTGGGCAAAGGTAAAAAGCATCAACATATGAGGAAGAAACATTTGCCCAGTCATTTACTCATCTTTAAAATATGTTTAAAGATGGAGACGAAGAGGATGAAGAGGAAGAGGAAAATGAAGCTGGTCCACCTGAAGGATATGAGGAAGAGGAGGAGGAAGAGGAAGAGGAGGATGAGGATGAGGATGAAGATGAAGCAGGTTCAGAATTGGGAGAGGGAGAAGAGGAAGTGGGTCTCTCATACTTAATGAAAGAAGAAATTCAGGTGAATACACCCTACTTATCTGCACTGAAAATTAATTTCTAGGCATAGGGCTAAGTACTATATAAAGTACGTTTTATAGCAATCTGAGAATTGTTTCTAAGTTGTGAGTGTGCAAATGTCTATCCACTGCCTTTTTTCTCATTGTCCTCCATTCCAGACTATATCCAGATAATCATAAACACCTATTGATGTGACCTCCCAGATAACTTTCAAATCCGTTATAGCCTCAATGTCATGGTATGGTGGAAACATTTTACAGATGTCTGTGAACCTCAGTTTCTCCTTTAAGTTTTTATTTGGTAAAAATAATGGATTCTATTCTTTTGCATTTGGCTCACACCCGTAATCCCAGCACTTTGGGAGGCCAAGGTGGGTAGATCACTTGAGGTTAGGAGTTTGAGGCCAGCCTGGCCAGCATGGGGAGGGAAACCCTGTATCTACTAAAAATTCAAAAATTGGGCCGGGCGTGGTGGCTCACGCCTGTAATCCCAGCACTTTGGGAGGCCGAGGCAGGTGGATCACGAGGTCAAGAGATCGAGACCATCCTGGTCAACATGGCGAAACCCCGTCTCTACTAAAAATACAAAAAATTAGCTGGGCACGGTGGCGTGTGCCTGTAATCCCAGCTACTGAGGAGGCTGAGGCAGCAGAATTGCCTGAACCCAGGAGGCGGAGGTTGTGGTGAGCCGAGATCGCGCTCCAGCCTGGGTAACGAGCGAAACTCCGCCTCAAAAAAACAAAAACAAAAATTAGCCAGACATGATGGCACACACCTGTAGTCCCAGCTACTCAGGAAGCTGAGGCCTGAGAATCACTTGAACCCAGGAGGTGGAGGTTGCAGTGAGCTGACATCATGCCGCTGCACTCCAGCCTGGGCAATAGAGCAAGACTCTGTCTCAAAAAGGAAACAAACAAAAAACCAGGATATATCAACCTCATAGGATTAAGGATTTAACAAAATAATCGCTGGGCATGGTGGCGCACACCTGTAATCCCAGCACTTTGGGAGGCTGAGGTGTGTGGATCACGAGGTCAGGAGATTCAGACCATCCTGGCCAACATGGTGAAACCCCATCTCTACTAAAAAGAAAAAAGAAAAAAAAAAAGTTAGCTGGGCATGGTGTCGGTTGCCTGTAATCCCAGCTACTTGGGAGGGTGAGGCAGGAGAATTGCTTTAACCCAGGAAGCGGAGGTTGCAGTGAGCGGATATTGCACCATTCCACTCCAGCCTGGAGACAGAGTGATACTCCGTCTCAGAACAAAACAAAACAAAACAAAAACAAGATCATCTATATATAGACTGTAGACCCTGGCACATTATAGGCACTCAGGAAACTTGTTTCTTTCTCCTAATTATCTCTTGTGTATACTTTGGTAGCAGCTTTCTAAATAGTCTCTCTGAATATAGCATCACTACTTAGGAGTATTCTCCACAGTGCTGTCTGTTCAGTCGAATGCAAATGTCATTATACACTAGCCTTCTTGAAACCCTTGAATATTCCCCTGTTGCCCCCAAGACATACAAGGCCCTTCATTTCTACCCTTTGCTTCCTCCTCCTTTTTTTTTTTTCCTGCCACAGTCTCACTCTACTGTCCAGGCTGGAATCCATTGGTACAATCTTGAGTCATTGCAACCTCTGCCTCCCAGGCTCCCTAGTAGCTGGGACTACAGGCATATGCCACCATGCCCAGCTAATTTTTGTATTTTTTGTAGAGATAGGGTTTCACCAAGTTGGCCAGGCTGGTCTCGAACTCCTGACCTCAAGTGATCCACCCACCTCAGCCTCCCAAAGCGCTGGGATTATAGGCGTGAGCCACCATGCCCAGCTAATTTTTTGTATTTTTAGTAGAGACAGGGTTTCACTATGTTGGCCAGGCTGGTCTCAAACTCCTGGCCTCGGGTGATCTACCCTCCTTGGCCTCCTAAAGTGCTGGGATTATAGGAATGAGCCACTGTGCCCTACCAGAACGTTAAGTGTTGCAAGTATTCATAGAGAAAGTTAAGCTATTTGGTTTCCGCTAGTGTAGAATTTCAACATTTTTCTCCTTTAAGTTTTTATTTGGTAAAAATAATGGATTGTATTCTTTTGCATTTGGTTTTTATTTTCTTTGCTAGTAATTCCTCTCTAAGTCTATGTAGTATTAAGTAATTTGTTTGTTTGTTTTTTGAGATGGAGTCTTGCTCTTGTTGCCCAAGCTGGAGCACAATGGTATGATCTTGGCTCATTGCAACCTCTGCCTCCCAGGTTCAAGTGATTCTCCTGCGTCAGCCTCCCGAGTAGCTGGGATTACAGATGTGGGTCACCACGCCCGGCTAATTTTGTATTTTTAGTAGAGATGAGGTTTCTCCTTGTTGGTCAGGCTGGTCTGAGACTCCTGACCTCAGGTGATCTGCCCGCCTTGGCCTCCCAAAGTGCTGGGATTACAGGCATGAGCCACTGCGTCTGGCCTAGTATTAAATAATTTAAAAATGGCCTCAGTGGCTCACAGCTGTAATCCCAGCACATTGGGAGCCTGAGGCAGGTGGATCACCTGAGGTCAGGAGTTCAATGCCAGCCTGGCTAACATGGTGAAACCCCATTTCTACTAAAAATACAAAAAATTAGCTGCATGCAGTGGTCCACACCTGTAATACCAACACTTTGTGAGGCCGAGGTGGGCAGATCACCTAAGGCTGGGAGTTCGAGACCAGCTTGACCAATGTGGAGAAACCCCATCTCTACTAAAAATACAAAAAATTAGCCGGACGTGGTGGCACATTCCTGTAATCCCAGCTACTTGGGAGGCTGAGGTAGGAGAATTTCTTGAACTTGGGAGGTGGAGCCTTGAACTTGCAGTGAGCCAAGATCCCGCCATTGCACTCCAGCCTAGGCAACAAGAGTGAAACTCCATCTCAAAAAAAAAAAAAAAAATTAGCCGGGCATGGTGGTGTGTGTCTGTAATCTTAGCTACTCTGGAAGCTGAGGCAGGAGAATTGCTTCAACCTGGGAGGTAGAGGTTGCAGTGAGCTGAGATTGTGCTATTGCACTCCAGCTTGGGTAACAAGAGTGACACTCCATCTCAAAAAAAAAAAAATGACCTTCAACTAACTGCAAATGTTTAGGTTTATCATTCCATTGAGTATTGGAAAATATTAACCAAAAAATGACATGGTGAAGTATAGAGCAAACACCTCTAAGATAAAAATATGTATTATATATATATATATTTTGTATTTATATATTATTAATATTTATAAAATACGTATTTTAATATGTGTAAATATGTATTTATACACATATATACATATAGATGAATATGTATTATATACACATATGTGTATTTTATATATATATACATATATGTAGATGTGTGTATATATATAAAAAACATTAAGTCATTGTAGGACTGGTAGGGACCTGTAGCTTTGATTCATGATGAGATAATTTGGATGTTTAAAATGAAGCCCTATTTAAGGCTGGGCATGGTGGCTCACGCCTATAATCCTAGCTCTTTGGGTGATGGAGGTGGGAGGATTACTTGAGGCCAAGAGTTCAAGACTAACCTGGCCAACATAGCGATACCTTGTCTCTTAAAAAAAAAAAAAAGTATGGCCGGGCAAGGTGGCTCAAGCCTGTAATCCAAGCACTTTGGGAGGCCGAGGCGGGTGGATCACGAGGTCA
>CM052667.1:38560586-38572928 GCA_028533165.1 Leontopithecus rosalia | reverse complement strand
TTTTGAGATAGGATTTTGCTGTGTTGCCCAGGCTGGAGTGCAGTGGCATGACCTGGGCTCACTCTAGCCTCTGCCTCCTGCACTCAAGCAGTCCTCACACCTCAGCCTCCTTAGTACCTGAGACTACATGCATGTACCACCACACCTGGCTAATTTTTCTATTTTTTGTAGAGATGGGGACTTCATCATGTTGCCAGGTCTGGTCTCAAACTCCTGACCTCAAGTGATCCGCTTGCCTTGGCTTCCCAGAGTGCTGGGATTACAGGCATGAGCCACTGCGCTCAGCTAAGAAGAACTTTGTGCATATATATAGTGTAGTTCATTAAAAATGGAGGTGGGGGTGGGGATAGGCATAATGGCTTATGCCTGTAATCCCAACACTGGGAGGTTGAGGTGGGAGGATTACTTGAGGCCAGGAATTCAAGACCAGCCTGGGCAACATGACAAAACCCCATCTCTATAAAAAATACAAAAATTAGCCAGGTGTGGTGGCATGGGCCTGTATTCCTAGCTACTAAGGAGGCTGAGGTGTGAGGACTGCTTCAGCCTGGGAGGTTGAGGCTACAGTAAGCTGTGATCGTACAACTGCACTTTAACCTGGGTGACAGTGAGACCCTGTCTCTTTAAAAAAAAAAAAAAAAGTCTGGGCACAGTCGCTCACGCCTGTAATTGCAGCACTTTGGGAAGCCAAGGCAGGTGGATCACCTAAGGTCAGGAGGTCGAGATCAGGTTGGCCAACATGGTGAGAACAGACCCCCATCTCTACTAAAAATAGAAAAAATTAGCCAGGCATGGTGGTGTATGCCTGTAATGCTAGCTACTTGGGAGGCTGAGGCAGGAGAATTCCTTGCACCCGGAGGCAGAGGTTGCAGTGAGCTGAGATTGCACCACTGCACTCCAGCCTGGGCAACAGAGTGAGACTCCGTCTCAACAAAACAAAACAAAAGGAGGTGGAGGCTTTAGGAGGATTGGGAATTACAGTTCCCTTATAGCACAAATGAGATTTTATTTCCTACTAATAAAAAGAAGACTATAGTCTGTACTGAGCAAGTGTCTAGTGAAAGCTGAGCTTACATTGAGAGATATGATCTAGTGCATTTTTTTTAAATCAAGGGGGCTCAAAAACATGAATCATTTAATCATATTTTGTTTAAAATAAGATTTAGAGAATAATTTGCTTTTTAAACTGGGGCTTTTCTAAATTATCAAGTAATGTGATTAATATTTTAAGTGTTTTAAAAATTATTAATATTTAAATATCCTCTTTATTTTTAAAATTTTAAAATATTTATTTATTTAGTTTTGAGATGGAATCTCACCCTGTCACCAGGCTGGAGTACAGTGGCACAATTTTGGCTCACTGTGATCTCCGCCTCCTGGGTTCAAGCGATTCTCCTGCCTGAGCCTCCCGAGTTGCTGGAACTACAGGTGCTTGCCACCATGCCTGGCTAATTTTTGTATTTTTTTTTTAGTAGAGATGGGGTTTCACCATGTTGGCCAGGATGGTCTTGGTCTCTTGACCTTGTGATCTGCCTACCTTGGTCTCCCAAAGTGCAGGGATTACAGACGTGAGCCACTGCACCCGGCCTATTTTATTTTATTTTTTTGAGATGGAGTCTTGTGCTGTCGCCTGGGCTGGAGTGCAGTGGTGCGATCTCGGCTCACCGCAACCTCTGCCTCCTGGGTTTAAGCAATTTTGCCTCAGCTTCCCAAGTAGCTGAAATTATAGGCATGTGCCATCACACCTGGCTAATTTTGTATGTTTAGTAGAGACAGGGTTTCTTGATGTTGGTCAAGCTGGTCTTGAACTCCTGACCTCAGGTATCTGCCCACCTCAGCCTCCCAAAGTGCTGGAATTACAGATGTGAGCCACCGCTCCTGGCCAACTGCATAATTCTTGTATCAGAAGTCATTCTTATAACTGCCAGTTGAAACATTATAAAGCATCTCCATACCCGAATACCAGTAAGCTATAAGGAGCAAAAGGAATAGATGACATAGCAAAGAGCGTAAAAAGGACCACAATGAAAATCAGGAAAAACTGCAGACTAAACTGAAGAAGAAAAAAAAGTGGGGGAAGGGGAAGATTGAATGTGGCTTTTGTTGCTGAATTTGTTCATTAAAAAAAGAAGAGATGGGGCCAGGCCTGGTGGTTCAGGCCTGTAATCCCAGAACTTTGGGAGGCGGAGGCAGGTGGATACCTGAGGTCAGGAGTTCGAGACCAGCCTGGCCAACATACATACATACGTGTGTGTGTGTGTGTGTGTGTGTGTGTGTGTGTGTGTACATAGATATTTTTAAATAAATTTTTTTGTTTGTTTCTTTTAAAACATTTTTCTTTTTTAAATGAGATGGGAGTCTCACTCTGTTGACCAGCCTGGTCTTCAACTTTGGCCTCAAGCAGTCCTCCCATCTCGATTTCCCGAAGTGTTGGGATTAAATGTATGAGCCACCACACCCAGCCGAGTCTTTATTTCTTCCTATTTCAGCTGTTCTTCAGATGCAAGGGTTTAGTATGTATAAAGAAGGACTTTATGCATGTATAGTGTATTTAATTAAAAATGGAGGTGGGAGTGACAGTGAGACTCCTCATTAAAAAAAATAATCATGCAGTTCAGTTTCTCATGGGCTTCTAGCTAAATGTTGGAAAAATAGATTCTGTTTAATATTTCTAGACATAAAAGGGGGTGAATACTGTGAAAAAGGAGATTTGTCCAAGTTTTTCCTAACTACAGTGGTTCTTGGCATTTTTCAGTTGTTAGAGTAGTTTTGAAGACCAGTAAACTTTTGTGGCATTGGAAAGCAGACCTAGATTGGTTTACTTTTTTTTGAGATAGAGTCTCACGCGGTCACTCAGACTGCAATGCAGTGGCGTGATCTCAGCTTCACTGCAACCTCTGCCTCCTGAGTTCAAGCAATTCTCCTGTCTCAGCCTCCTGAGTAGCTGGGATTACAGGATTTTTTTTTTTTTTTTGAAACAGAGTTTCGCTCTTGTTACCCAGGCTGGAGTGCAATGGCACAATCTTGGCTCACCGCAACCTCCGCCTCCTGGGTTCAGGCAATTCTCCTGCCTCAGCCTCTCGAGTAGCTGGGACTACAGGCACGCGCCACCATGCCCAGCTAATTTTTTGTATTTTAAGTAGAGATGGGGTTTCACCATGTTGACCAGGATGGTCTCGATCTCTTGACCTCGTGATCCACCTGCCTCGGCCTCCCAAAGTGCTGGGATTATAGGTGTGAGCCAACGCGCCCGGCCCAGGATTTCTTTTTCAAATGAGATGGGAGTTACCCGCTACCATGTCAGGCTAATTTTTGTATTTTTAGTAGAGATGGGGTTTCACTATGTTGGCCAGGCTGGTCTCGAACTCCTGACCTCAGGTGATCTGCCTGTCTCAGCCTCCTAAAGTGCTGGGTTTACAGGCATGAGCCACTGCTCCTGGCTGGTTCACTGTTTTTTTTTTTTTTTTTTTTTTTTTTTGAGAGAGACTCTCGCTCTGTTACCAGGTGCCAGGCTGCAGTGCAGTGGCGCTACCATGGCTCACTGCAACCTCCACCTCCCAAGTTCAAGCAGTTCTCCTGCTTCAGCTTCTCGAGTAGCTGGAATTACAGGCGCACACCAACCACCATGCCCAGCTAATATTTGTATTTTTTAGTAGAGACGGGGTTTCACCATGTCGGCCGGGATGGTCTCGATCCCTTGACCTCGTGATCCATCCGCCTCGGCCTCCCAAAGTTATGGGATGACAGGCATGAGCCACTGTGCTCAGCTAGTTCACTTTTTTTAAACATGTAGCACTTCATCTGTTCGAAACTCAGCCATTTGGAACATAGCCAAGAACAAGACAGTGAGTATAAAAGGCCTCTGAGCTGCCAATATAAGTAACAAAAGATATCTTATTTGTAGGAGAATGTTCAAATTAAACCTTTTAAAAAAAATATTCAATTCTCTGTTGATCTTTTTTCTGATTCTGTAATTGAAATAGTAACTGGTGGTAAAAGAGAAGGCAAAACACTAGGAAAAGAAACAACTCAAAATGGAGGCCATAGTCTTTAAAAAGAATAAAACCGTCCTGCAGATATGAATATGCTCTGAGGGAATCAGCATATGTTAATGTCATAATGTTCATGCTTAAAGTGAGGACCATGATTCAAGAAAAAGGTTCAGCATAAAATGGTAGAAGAGTATACAGTGCATTTTAGAGATGTATATTCCAACTGGCAAGAGTTTAAAAAAAGGGCTTACGATGCTTCAAGGCAATGTTTAAATCTCAGCTATCTAGAACAATATGTTTCACAAGAGTTGCAGATCAAGATTTATCATGATTTTTAATTGACATTTGCTATTTTGTTGTGTAGACTTTTAGATGTGTAAGGAATTTATTATAGGTCTTTCTAGATGAATACTTTTATTGATTGAAGAACTGAGGTCCAGAGAGATAGAGACTTGTTCAACACATAGATAAAGTTAATATTCAACATTTATAACTAAATTGAGGCTGGGATTCAGATTATTACTACTTTGGTCTGTAAAATAGAAGATCCTGTTTTTAAAATAGTCAAAAGTTGCTCTGTCCATTATGGTAGCTAGTAGACATATGTAGCTATTTAAATTGATTAAAATTAAATAAAATAAAAATTTAAGTTTCTCATTTGCATTGGTTACATTTCAGATGCTCAGTAGCTAAGTGCTGCTATTGCTACTGTACTCCCAAGTAGATGGGACCACAGGAACGCGCCACCATGCTCAGCTAATTTTTGTATTTTTAGTAGAGACGGTGTTTCAGCATGTTGACCAGGATGGTCTCGATCTCTTGACCTCGTGATCCACCTGCCTCGGCCTCCCAAAGTGCTGGGATTATAGGCGTGAGCCACAGCGCCCAGACTCCAGTTACTTTATGAAAATAAGTTATGCTTTAAACTAGCGTTCTTCAAAAGAATCGCTTGAACCCAGGAGGCGGAGGTTGCAGTTTGCCGAGATCGTGCCATTGCACTCCAGCCTGGGTAAAAAGAGCGAAACTCCGTCTCAAAAAAAAAAAGAACTGGAGACACAAAAAATGCTGGATTCCCCATTTATACTGTGATTACTATACCTTTTGTGCCTGTATCAAAATATCTCATATACCCCATAAATACGTATGCCTACTATCTACCCATAAAAATTAAACATTAAAAAAAAATAAGAAGAAGACTTGGCCTGGCATGGTGGCTCATGCCTGTAAACCTAGCACTTTGGGAGCCAAGGCAGGCAGATCACCTGAGATAAAGAGTTCAAGACCAGCCTGGCCAACATGGTGAAACCCTGTCTCTACTAAAAATACAAAAATTAGACAGGTGTGGTGGCTCACACCTGTAATCCCAGCTACTTAGAGGGTGAGGCAGGAGAATTGCTAGAACCTGGGAGGCAGAGGCTGTAGGGCTGCAGTGGGTAAGCCCAGATCATGACACTATACACCAGCTTGGGTGACAGAGTGAGACTCCACTCAAAAAAAAAAAAAAAAAAAAAAAAGGAAGCCTAGGGAAAAAGCTATACTTGAAAGACATTAAAAGAAGAAAAAAAAAACCCAGAGATTTAGTTAGGTTTTAAAAAAGACCCTTATAAGAATGGCAGAGTTTGGCCTGGCGTGATGGCTCATGCCTATAATCCTAGCACTTTGGGAGGCTCAGGTGGGTGGATCACCTGAGGTCAGGAGTTCAAGACCAACCTGGCCATCATGGTGAAACCCCATCTATATATTTTTTTAAAAATTAAAAAAAAAAAAAGAAAAGAAAAAGAAAAAAAAGAATGGCAGAGGTTGTCAAAACACAGAATAACCATAGTTTATTTGCCCTTACTGGAATCTATTACAAGAGTGAAAGATCTGTTATGATTTTTTAATTCTCAAACTGAATATTTGAATTTCAAGGATGAAGAAGATGATGATGACTATGTTGAAGAAGGAGAAGAAGAAGAAGAAGAAGGTGAGTTACATTCGCCATAAATTCTAAAGTTAAAGACATAGTTTTATATTATTTTATTTTATTTTTTGAGACGGAGTTTCTTGTTACCCAGGCTGGAGTGCGATGGTGTGATCTCGGCTCACTGCAACCTCCGCCTCCTGGGTTCAGGCAATTCTCCTGCCTCAGCCTCCCGAGTAGCTGGGATTATAGGCACGCGCCACCACGCCCAGCTAATTTTTTTGTATTTTTTTAGTAGAGATGGGGTTTCACCATGTTGACCAGGATGGTCTCGATCTCTTGACCTTGTGATCCACCTGCCTCGGCCTCCCAAAGTGTTGGGATTACAGGCTTGAGCCACTGCGCCCAGCCGACATAGTTATTTTTTATACAGTTCATCTATTTATCATGCACTTTAAAGAATGAGTGTATAATGTAGATTTTTACTGATCCCTTTGATTTTGCTTTATCATGGAATACCTTCAAAGTTATAAAAGTTTTTTTGTTTTAAGAGTAATTGTCTTAGAGCACTCATTAATTCCATTAAAAATAAACAGCTTATAACATTTATTTTAAAAACAGAAATCAAGGGATGAATTTGAGCTCCATTTATTATTTTCATAGAGCCTCATTTTGGAGAGAGTGAAGCTTATTTGTAAGAGAGGAGCAGTTGAACTCCAGATAATTAATGCCCTTTTTAGATTTGCTTTCTAGGCCTTTCAAAAAAAAATTTTTTTTCTTTTTTTTTTTTTTTGAGATGGAGTTTCACTTTTGTTACCCAGGCTGGAGTGCAATGGCACGATCTTGGCTCACCGCAACCTCTGCCTCCTGGGTTTAGGCAATTCTGCCTCAGCCTTCTGAGTAGCTGGGATTACAGGCACGCGCCACCATGCCCAGCTAACTTTTTTTTTTTGTATTTTTAGTAGAGACAGGGTTTCACCATGTTGACCAGGATGGTCTCCATCTCTTGACCTTGTGATCCACCCCCCTCAGCCTCCCAAAGTGCTGGGATTACAGGCTTGAGCCACTGTGCCCGGCCTCTTTTTTTTTTTCTTGAAATGCAGTGGCGCAATCTCCACTGACTGCAACCTCCACCTCCTGGGTTCAAGTGATTCTCTTGCCTCAGCTTCCCAAGTAGCGGGGATTACAGGTGCCTGCCACCATTCCTGGCTGATTTTTTTTTTTTTTTGTATTTTTAGTAGAGATGGGGTTTTGTTATGTTGGTCAGGGTGGTCTTGAACTCCTGGCCTCAAGTGATCCACCTGCCTCAGTCTTTCAAAGTGCTGGTATTACTAGTGTGAGCCACTGTGCCCAGCCTTTTTTTTTTTTTTTAAATCTGAAACAGGGTTTCACTCTTTTGCCCAGGCTGGAGTGCACGGCTCACTGCAGCCTCAGTCTACTTGGGCTCACGTGATTCCCCCGCCCATCTCAGCCTCCCAAGTTGCTGGGACTATAGGGACACACCGTCACACCCCACTAATTTTTTTTTTTTTTTTTTTTTTGTGGAGCTCTAGTTCGCCATATTGCCCAGTCTGTCTTGAACTCTGGGTTCAAGCGATCTGCCCACCCTGGGCTCCCAAAGTGCTCAGATTATAGATGTGAACCACTATGACCAACCAGTATTTTTATTTTCTTTTACTGTTTTGAGACAGGGTCTCTGTCAGCAGTGAGTGCAGTGGGGCATTCATAGTTCACTGCAGCCTCGATCTCTAAGGCTTAAGCTATCCTCCCCCCTCAGCCTCTTCCAAAGTAGCTGAGACTACAGATGTGCACCACTACAACTTGCTCATATTTTTATTTATTGTATAGACGGGGTCTTGCTGTTGCCTGGGCTGGTCTTGACATCCTGGACCCGACTGATCCTCTTGCCTTGGCCTCCCAAAGTGCTTAGATTATAGATGTGAGCCACTGCACCCAGCCTCAAAATAATCTTTTTTTTTTGAGACAGAGTCTCGCCGTGTCATTCAGGTTGGAATACAGTGCCATGATCCCCACTTGCTGCAGCCTCGGCCTGCTGGGTTCAAGCGATTCTCCTGCCTCAGCCTCACGAGTAGCTGGGATTACAGGCGCATGCCACTATGTCGTTTTAATTTTTTGTATTTTTAGTAGAGACGGGTTTCAGTATGTTAGTGAGGATGGTCTTGATCTTCTAACCTTGTGATCTGCTCACCTCGGCCTCCCAGTGTTGGGATTACAGGCATGAGCCACTGTGCCCAGCTGAACCTCAAAATAATTTTTAAAGTTTACTAACAATTGCATTGATGTCAAGCCCCTAGTCTCTTAATCTGTACTTCATGATATGGCCACAAGGGTGCATAGCAAACTGTGATTATTTATGGATTTCTAAGTCTGTTTTCATCCTACTCAAATTTAAAAAAATTCAGAGAGGAAACAAGTATAATTTCCTTCCTTCCTTCCTCCCTTGGTCCATTCCTCCTATCCTCCTTCTGTCTTTTGAGACAGTCTCTTTCTGTCACCCATTCTGGAGTGCAGTTGGCACAATCTTGGCTCACTGCAACCTCCGCCTCCTGGGTTCAAGCGATTCTCCTGCCCCAGCCTCTTAAGTAGTTGGGACTGCTGGCGCCTGCCGCCAAACCCAGCTAATTTTTGTAGAGATGGGGGTTTCACCCTGTTGGCTGGCCTGGTCTCCAACTCCTGACCTCAAGTGATCTGCCCTCTTTGGCCTCCCAAAGTGCTGGGATTACAGGCGTGAGCCACTGCACCTGGCCAATTTTCTTCTGCCATTAATTTTATTATTATTATTTTTTTGAGACAAAGTTTTGCTCTGTTTCTCAGGCTGGAGTGCAGTGGCGCGATCTTGGCTCACTGCAACCTCTGCCTACCGCTTCCTGAGTTCAACTAATTCTCCTGCCTCTGTCTCTCAAGTAGCTGGGATTACAGGCACGCACCACCACACACAGCTAATTTTTTGTATTTTCGGTAGAGATGGGGTTTCACCTTGTTGGCCAGGGCTCAAGTGATCTGCCTGCCTGGCCTCTCAAAGTGCTGGGATTACAGGTGTGAGCCACCTCCCTAGGCCCTGCCATGAACTTTTCACTAAGATTCAAAACTTTGTAATGGAACCAATGCTCATTTGTTAAAATTAAGCCTTTTACATTTTTCCTTCCACTGTTTTAGAAGAAGAAAGTCTTCGAGGGGAGAAGAGGAAACGAGATGCTGAGGATGATGGAGAGGAAGAAGACGACTAGATCATTCTAAGACCAGATTCTCTAATGTTTCTGGGTGTGCAATAGAGTGATCACGTCTTTGTTTCTTCATGTACGATAGCTATCCCTACAGAAGATAATGTGTAACTTTTTATAGGAAAAGTGTGGTTTTACTATTTTTGCCTTATCATTCCAAATAAGAACTAGTCTGTTAATGATCATATTGTATGTAGAGACAAATTTTCATTAACTACCATTGTGGAATTCCCTAGCAATTTATTTAGACTTAATTTTTAAAATTCAAGCTTACTGTATTAGGCATTTTTAGCTCATAATTAAAACATGATCACTTTTACACAGCTGTAGTTGGAGGCATTTCATTCCTTATTTATAAATTAACTGAAATTACAGTTTGCTGTAATATGAAATGACAGTAGTCTCTTGAGTGGTAAGTTGGTTATTTTTTTAGAGGTGATCCAGGGATCTTTAGTTGAAGGCAGTTACCTTTTTATTAAGTAAGAGTGTTTGGTTGCTTTTTTGTCGCAAGTAACTTGGAAAGTAGAAGCAGAATAGTAAAGGTTCTATTCAGCGACATAGTTCACAGGTTTGTGGAGGTTCTATTCAGTAACATAGTTCATGGATTTAGTGGTGACTGATAATTCCATCTTTGAAGGACTGATTTTATCTTTGAAGGAAAAATCGCTTATACTAAGTCCAGAGACATGCAGATGAGCCCTTTCATCAGGCTGCACATCATGACATGCCGATGGCGGTTTATTTTGTTTTGTTTAAGGTGTGCATTCTTTTTCTTCTTAGCAATTTCTTTATAATCACCTCCCCTTCTTGTTTCGCTTCCCTCCTGCTCTCTCGAAAGATAGTTGGGAAACTTGTGAATACCCAGGAAAACATTTACTCTTATACCTCAACTACCTTTCAGTCCTGTCTGGGTTTTATATAAGTGAAGTGAAAGAAATGGACTATTTTCTGACCTAAGAATATATTATCAATACAGTTTTATGCAGTAAGCTCTGCTTACCATAAATGTTTCTTGGTCGACAACATCTAAGATTATATTAGTAGGATGAAGAAAGAAAAGCAGGGGGTGGTTTTGGAAGCAGTATTAGTGTTCCTCAAAAGTCAGAACAACTGCCGGTTGATAAGAAGACATTAAAGTCAAATTTTAAAGTTGGCTTCTCATTTGGATACCACTCTGCAAAGTATTCCTACTTTTTCTGAGTAGAACCTTTAATTCCTACAGTTTTAAAGCATTACCACATAAAAGAATAACATTTAATTGGAATATACTAAGCAGTTGAAAAATATTTAAAACTAAATTGACATTAAAATTAAGATTTGTTTTCAAGCGTATGTCCATTAAAAGTAGAAAAATATTTGGGATGTGAGTGTGTGTTTTCTTACATGGCTGCTAAATAAAACATAACGAATAGACACGTATATCTCCCCTTTTGCTATGGCGGCTCAATGTTCAAGGCAATGGCTTTTTTAACCTTGATTATCTAAATTTTTCCCTTTGTTTTAAATATTTGTCAGTTTTTAAAAAGTTCGTGTTGACAGATTGATTGAAGTTTTGCTTCTGTACCTGGGACACGTTTAAATACTGCATATCGTACTGTCGCTACTGCTTCTACAGTGTGAACTGTGTGACTTGATGTTTAAACGGAAAAATTATGATGTTACTTGTGGAGAAACTAAAAAAGCTGCACAACTGACTGAAATAAAACACTTGGAGTAAGTGCAGTGTGGGGATTGGAATCTCCAAAAAACTAACATTTTCCTTCTGCTTTTAAAAATTGAAATGCCCTGTTAGTTCCTAACACTTCTCATTACATACTATGCCAGATTACAAAAATACTTATTTTTAAAGTGAAATCTATATATTGACTTTCTTATCAATCATCTTACTGTGCAATCAAAATCAGAGTACTCTGGTTTGAAAACAACACTTAGAACCTCCAGGTAACTTTTAAGACTTACTTAGCTTTCTGGGTGGTATTTTCACGCAAATAAGTAAGGGTGGGTTTTATATTTTGTAGAAGTTTTCGGTCCTATTTTAATGCTCTTTGTATGGCAGTATGTATATAGTGTGTTAAGTTCCTCAAGAATCTCCTTTAAAACTTTGAAGTTAATACTTTTGTGCAACTGTGTTTTGAATAAAGCCATGACAGTGTTAAAAACAAAAAAAAAATTGCAGTCCTCCTGATTATTCTTTTATCGTTTCTGACCGTTCCCTGTTTTTTTCTGTGACTGCTGTAACTTAAGGTTTTTGAAACTGAATTGCTTCAAATAAATTGAAGATTTGTTATAATGATTAGTTTCAGTGTGTAACATTCACTTTTATAACAATACTATTGGTGGCTTTGAAGGTCTTTTTTAAAAACCAGCAGCTCGAAAGTTAACTGATTTAAATACTTGGATGTGATAAAAGGCCTTACGATTCAATAGTTTAACTCATCATTTTTATTTCCTTTTCTAAAAGGCAGAAAAAAAGTCTGGATTCTCTTAATTTTCCTTTTGGGGTTGTAAATTGAGCCAGTACTTCTGCAGTTTGATTTGAAGTAATAAGTTTATTACCTATACTTGTATTATCTGTGGTTTATTAAAGTGATTTTAAGACTATTGTATATCAATAGTTTCTTTTTCTCAAATGAATCTGACGTTCTCCATTTATACTGTATGTTTATGTTCTGAATCTTGATAATATAAATACAAATGTGCTTAAATGTTTACCTTGAGCAAAATCAAACTTGAAACAGCATGCTTTTTCTGCTCTCTTTTTTTTTTTGGTTTCCCTATGGTAAGTGATTTTTAAAATGGTCATATGTAGACAACTGGAATTTTATAAAGTCGAGGCACAAGTATAATTAGTAATGTTTTCATGATTTTTACAGTTTAATATGGAAAAGATATTGAGGGAGCCGCGGTGGCTCCGGCCAGTTGTCCTGGCACTTGAGGAGGCGAGGCTATGAGTTCAAGGCCAATCTGAGCAACATAAGAATCTCTCGGCCGGGCGCGGTGGCTCACGCCTGTAATCCCAGCACTTTGGGAGGCCGAGGCGGGTGGATCATGAGGTCATGAGATCGAGACCATTCTGGTCAAAATGGTGAAACCCCGTCTCTACTAAAGATACAAAAAATTAGCTGGGCATGGTGGCGTGTGCCTGTAATCCCAGCTACTTGGGAGGCTGAGGTGGGAGAATTGCCTGAACCCAGGAGGCGGAGGT
>CM052667.1:38494127-38560486 GCA_028533165.1 Leontopithecus rosalia | reverse complement strand
GAGCGAAACTCTGTCTCAAAAAAAAAAAAAAAAAAAAAAAGAATCTCTCATTGATTAACAACAAAAAAAGAAAAGATATTGAGGCCTGGCTCCATGGCTCACGCCTATAATTCCCACATTTTGGGAGGCCGAGGTGGATGGATCGTAAGGTCAGGAGTTCGAGACCAGTCTGACCAATGTGATGAGACCTCGGCTCTACTAAAAATACAAAATTAGCAGGGTGTGGTGGTGCACACTTGTAATCCCAGCTACTCAGGAGGCTGAGGCTTGAGAATCCACTGGAATCTTGGAGGTGGAGGTTGCAGTGAGCCAAGATTGTGCCACTGCACTCCATCCTGGGAGACAGGTGAGACTCTTGTCTCAAAAAAAAAATATTGAAAAGATATTTTAATTATTGAACTCTGCTTCCTGAGAGATGGAAAATACTGAAGTATTGTTGACTGAAATTAATTTTTTTGCATGTTTCATATCTTTAAAAAATTCAAAACCTTTCACCTCTTGGTTATAGAACGTGGTAGAACCACACAAATTTTACTGAAGCAATTCAGTGAGAGATTGTGATTGAAGACATTTTTAAGTGCAGTTTGTTCTATATTTTAAAGAGAGGCTTTGGATTGTGACATGCTTTCAGTTGCTGAGAGTTTCCCCTCTCTTGTTTCTAGTACTGGATGCAATGATATTCTGCAGCTGTTGCTTAATTATAGAATTCTACTACTGCATGCCTTTTTCATGTACTAATTCTGCCTAAGACTTGAGAATCTGGCCTGGGTACTTCCATCTGAGGCAGTTATTTGTGTTACAAACCCTAACTTGAAGGGAAATGGTTACACCACAAAATGGAAATTAAAAATGAGTTGATAGCCAGGGAATTTTTTTTTTTTGAGACTAGTCTTGCTCCGTTGCCCAGGCAGTGGCGTGATCTTGGCTCACTGCAACCTCTGCCTCCTCGGTTCAAGGGATTCTCTTGCCTCAGCCTCCCAAGTAGCTGGGATTACAGGCAGGAGCCACCATGCCCCGCTCGACTTTATATATGTATATATATATTTTTTTTAGTAGAGATGGAGTTTCCCTGTGCTGCCTACGCTGGCCTTGAACTCCTTTCCTGAAGTGACCTGCCCACCTTGGTCTCCCAAAGTGCTGGGATTACAGGCATGAGCCACTGCACCCAACCTAAAATACATGATTTCTTAAAAATCTAGTCACACTAGGGCCGGGCGTGGTGGCTCACGGCTATAATCCCAGAACTTTGGGAGGCTGAGGCGGGTGGATCATGAGGTCAAGAGATCGAGACCATCCTGGTCAACAAGGTGAAACTCCGTCTCTACTAAAAATACAAAAATTAGCTGGGCATGGTGGTGTGTGCCTGTAATCCCAGCTACTCGGGAGGCTGAGGCAGGAGAATTGCTTGAATCCAGGAGGCAGAGGTTGCGGTGAGCCAAGATCATGCCATTCCACTTCAGTCTGGGTAACAACAGTGAAACTCTGTCTCAAAAAAAAAAAAAAAAAAAAAATCTAGTCACATTTTTGGGTGGTAAGACCCTGAAGTAGGGTTATCCCATAATACCCTGGGGCTGGGTGCGGTGATCCCAGCACTTTGGGAGGCTGAGGCAGGCAGATTTCCTGAAGTTAGGAGTTCCAGACCAGCCTGGCCAAAATGGCGAAACTCCATCTGTACTAAAAATATACAAATTAGCCAGGCGTGGTAGCGCTCACCTGTAATCCCAGCTACTCTGGAGGCTGAGGCGGGAGAATCTTTTCAACCTGGGGGGCAGAGGTTGCAGTGAACTAAGACCATGCCACTGCACTTCAGCTTGGGCAACAGAGCAAGACTCTGTCTCAAACAAACAAATAAGTAAATAAATAAAACCCCCGAGACCCGGATTAATAAAGAAACAGAAGCAGGTATGACCTTTTCTACTTCACGAATATTTACAAATATGTCAAAGTTTTGTTGATTTTTCTTTGGACTTGGTCACATAATATGAACACATCCATGTTGATGGTTAATACTGACACAAGCCACCAAATAGGCACATAGATGAAAACCACCTGTACTAGCGTCAGGAAGTAACTCTGACCCTGGAAGCACTTTCCTATTTTCTCTGACTTTCCTATTATCTTAAAAAAATGAAAAAAAATTATGGCGGCATACTGATTATTTTTCTATTAAATAAACTGCGCCATGTTGCAGAGGATGAAGGCTGCGATCTCTGCCGCTTTGGTTGTGACTTTTCCTGGTCGCAGTCACTCCCCAGAATCAGCTCACAGGGGCTACTGGAGGGATTTTTCTCCCAGAGTCCATTTCTCTGGGCACTGAGTAGACAACAAGAGCGTAGTCAGGCTTTCAAAGCCATTTGTTTTAATTTTTGTTTTTATTATTATTTTCTGAGACGGAGTTTCGCTCTTGTTGCCCAGGCTGGAGTGCAATGGCGCGATCTCGCCTCACCGCAACCTCCGCCTCCGGAGTTCAAACGATTCTCCTTCCTCAGCTTCCCAGGTAGCTGGGATTACAGGCATGCGCCACCACGCCTGGCGAATTTTGTATTTTTAGTAGAGACCGGGGTTTCTCCATGTTGGTCAGGTTGGTCTCGAACTACTGACCTCGGGTGATCCACCAGCCTCGGCCTCCCAAAGTGCTAGGATTACAGGCATGAGCCACCGTGCCTGGCCCAAAGCCATTTATATAGAGAGCTGTGCCTAAAGAATTATGGGGACCGGAGAAGAATCTGTAAGTGTAATGGAAGGAACTGCAGTTGAAACTACTAAAGAATTAATGACAGCAGCAACAGAGGAAACCAAGGGAAGCAGCCGTCACTGTCACTGCAAGTCTGCAGCGAAGCTCCTTCGAGTCCAGCGCTTTGAGCTGTGTTGCACTCTGCTCCACCACAGGCCACTTTTCTGAGAATATGCTGAGTTAAGAACAAACCCATTTCTGTAGCGTGGAGGATTTATCTGTGGGAAATTAGTTAAATCTTTCTGGAAAGGATTACGGGTGAGAAATTTTTTCAGTAAATTGGACAGTTTTACTAAGACGTATTTTTACCAAGCCATGTATATTGGGGTATGTGACAGGAACCATTGCCAAGCTTCCTGGGCTGTAGCAGTCAGTACGTGAAGGATTAGCGATCTAGAACTCAGCCTCATCCGTTTTGCTTTTTACCCAGTTCTCTTATTTCAGGGAAATGAGGAAAGACTCCATTTTTAAGATTAAATATCTCTAAGCCCTGTTTCCCCTCACGCTCCACTGGGTTGGACCAACCACATGTTATCTCAGCATCACTACTTCAGATTTTTGAAAGGCTTGAATAGACAGATTGGGAGATTTTAAATGCTTAAATTGACGAAGTGACCTTTGGGGCACGTTTAGAGGTACGTTATCTGTCGGAGTCCCAGGGGATGCTTGCTTCTTTAAATTTTTTCATCTTTATTTCTCCAATAATGAAACCTCTGAGATACAGATAAAACAGTTTCTCTTCCTTTTTGGGGGGAGTGCTATTTTTCAACAGGACGCCCTCCAGCGATTCTGGAATCTCAAGCAATAGAATAGAATTCTAGCGTCTTGGGGAGAGAGCAAACAGGACTTTAATGTTATTTTAGTTGATGGAGGCAAAAAATGAAAAGTGCTGATCACTTTAGAGTGTGTCCTTAATGTGATTCCTGGAACGCAGGCAAACATTTCTTCCAAGACGAATTTTTAGATTCAAGAGCAGAGTCGAAAAGTCAGGAGCAAAAGAAGAGGCCAAGGCTCGGAAACGACCCAGGCTACCACCCTATTGCTCTACAAGGGCGCTTTCCGAAACCGTCTCGGATTGGGCCAGAAATGCCGCAACCCCGATCACGTGATCCCACCCACGTGATTTGGATAAACTAGGGCGGGCGCGCACCCGTCAGAACGGTCACAGTCAGAGATCTGCGCATGCGCGGAACGCTGGCGTCCCGTGGAAAGCGTTCTGGCTTCTACTTCCGCGTCGCTTCCTCTCGGCAGGTCCATCTTATTTGAATAGAAACTCGTGGGTCGGGTCTTTAGGACCTTCCTTTTCTTTACTGTCTTTTCCATTTTGCAATCCTTGTTAACGATTAACTAAGCTTTTGTTTTCCTAATCTTTTTTTGAGACGGAGTCTTATTCTGTCACCCGGCTGGAGTGCAGTAGCGCGATCTCGGCTCTCTGCAACCTCCGCCGCCCGGATTCAAGCGATTCTCCTGCCTCAGCCTCCCGAGTAGCTGGGACTACAGGCGCGCGCCACCACACCCAGCTATTTTTTTTTTTCTTTTGTATTTTAGTGGAGACAGGGTTTCACCATGTTGGCCAGGATGGTCTTGATCTCCTGACCTCGTGATCCGCCCGCCTCCACCTCCCAAAGTGCTAGGATTATAGCCTTGAGCCACCACACTCGGCTTTTTTTTTTTTTTTTTAACTACAGATGGAGTCTTGTTCTGTTGCCCAGGTTGATCTGGAACTCTTGCGCTTAAGCGATCCTCCCTTCTTGGCCTCCCAAAGTGCTGGGATTCAAGGTGTGAGCCACTGTCCCTGGCCTTATTTTCTAATTTAATTTCAAATCTTGCATAATTCTAAACCCCACATTGACGAATATCATCCACCTGCTCAGCAGCTATAAATGGTGGAGTTATGTACGTTTTCATAAGGTGAAGTAAGGGCTGAGTATGAGTGTGGTTTATCAAGTGCTGCGTTTGGAGCTGATGCCGCTTTTGCTTCTGACACTTGTTTGTGTACAGTCTTGTCACCAGGGGCTAGCCTACTGTTCCACGGTGTTCCTACTACTATTTTTCTTTTATTTTAAGGCCAGAATTGCTGCATTAAACGGTCAAGTTGGTACCTAAGAATGAATCAATTCTGGAAAATACTGGAGCAACCAATTTACCCAGAGGGAAACCATTGAAAAATGACATGCAGCGCACGTGTACAGTGATTAAGAGCTCTCGGGTATATGTATCCTACCTTTCCTCTCTCTTCGAAGGAAAGAATGGTTCAATTGAGGGAAATTTTGTAAAGATCACTGTGTGAGATTATTAACATTTTTCTTATTTTAATTAGGACAACTGAATTATAGTTTGTTAGCAGTGTCTCAAATTATTGAAGAAAAATTGTCATCAAATTATACTTTTTTTTTTTTGAGATGAAGTCTTGCTCCGTTGCCAGGCTGGAGTGCAGTGGCTCTTGGCTCACTCCAACCTGTTCCTCCCGGGTTGAAGCGGATTGTCCTGTCTCAGCCTCCTGAGTAACTGGGACTACAGGTGCTTGTCACCACATGGTGAAACCTCGTCTCTACTACAAATAAAAAATTATACATTTTATTGGAATCAGCCACCTTTCAGAGAATATTTGCCTCAGTTTGTCCTGTGCAACTGAAAGGTGTCTTTAAAGCTATGGAAGAAGAAAATAATTAAATTTGAATTCTTGTATACACAATTTTTATTAAAATGTCAAAGGACAGTTACATGTTTCTGTAGAATTAATATATATGCCCTATCTATCTGTCTGTCTGTCTATCTATCTATCTATCTATTTATCTATCTGTCTGTCTAGACAGCGAGAGAGAGGCAGGCAGACGGACAAACAGGGTCTGTTGCCCAAGCTGGAGAGCAGTGGCTCTTCACAGTCTCCATCCTGCTATTGATCAGCATGGGAGTTCTGACCTGCTCCATTTCCAACCTGGGCCAGTTCACTCCTCCCTTAGGCAACCTGGTGGTCCTCTGTTCCCAAGAGGTCACCATATTGATGCCGAACTAGCAAAGACACACGATCAGAATAGCACACCATATCCCAGAATTCCTGCTTCAGCCCCCCGAGTAGCTGGGACTACAGGCAGGGGCCCCTGCACCCAGCAAAATTAGCAAATATTTAACTGCAGTAAAACTAATGCCAATAGTTTCTCAGACATTTTCATTGGCTTTTACAAAGCCATAAAATTGGGTAAAATTAGGGCCATTTACTTTACTTAAAAATAAGAGGTCAGGCACGGTGGCTCACCCCTGTAATCTCAGCACTTTGGGAGGCTGAGGTGAGTGGAACATCAGGTCAGGAGTTCGAGACCAGCCTGGCCAATATGGTGAAACCCTGTCTCTCCTAAAAAATAGAAAAATTAGCCAGGCGTGGTGGTGTATGCCTGTCCTCTAGTCCTGGCTACTCAGGAGGCTGAGGCAGGAGAATCACTTGAACTGGGGAGCCGAAGGTTGCAGCGAGCCAAGATTGCACCATTGCACTCCAGCCAGGGCAACAGAGAGAGACTCTGTCTCAAAAAATAAAAAAAGAGATGAGAATATTCTTGGATTTTAAGAAGCCAGGATTTTCTAGTGGGTAATAGCATTTCTCAGAAAAGACTTTTCCTTTTGACAGACTAAATATTTAGCAGAAATTTTTTTCTTCTTGTATTGAGGAATTGTGTTTTCAGCATTGTTTTGATGCTGCCACAATATTTTTAAAAAAATTATTAGCAGAGGAAGATAATGTGAATTTGTTGTTTACACCCGTAGGACATTGAGGAGCTGCTTGCTGAGCGAGGAGTTACTGCCATCTGGTCTTTGCTGCGAGGCCAAAGATTACACTCGTCCCACGATGAACCTACTTTTCTTTTTGTGTCATCTATTTTCCTTTCCACTGATGTTCTATATCAGCCTTGAGGTTGCTCTTGGAATCGAGGGACAAATAACAGGTCATATAATGTAGGCCATCACATAATGATGAAATATCAATGCTGTGGTCTGTCTCTAAGGCTCTGTCCTTAATAATAAAATACGGTGTGCTGTAATGGTTATCAAGCTCCCACTCCATATTATTAGGTTATTAGCTATTAATTAGATATCACTTGCCATTTTTATTTTACATAAGTGTAAATAACTGCTGTCTTTCAGGTCTTTATGTGCTCAATTTTATAAGCAGTTTGCAATTAACATATTAAGAAAAAAATCATGGGGAATTATATACAAATCCTTTTCAAGGCAAGCAGTCTTAGAGCTATGATCAAAGGCATAAAATGTAGAATGTTTATTTAACAAGCTTTTAAAAAACCTTTGCTTAAGGAACATAAGTGATAGGAAAACAAAGATGAATGATATCAACTCTATCCCTTGAAAAACATAGCCTAAACCCAAGATTATAAACCAAGAGCAAAACTGCAGGCCCAGAAATGTCTGAGTTGACAGCTTGTGCCCAGAAAGCTCAGAAGATGCCAAAGTTTTGATTTGCTCACTTGAGTGAAGGCCTGATCCTTCATTTTGTAGGGCTATGGAAGGAGAAGATTTATTTGATTTTGTAAATAGAAAATCGATCAATTTGTGAGCGACAGACTTGTGCCATGAAAATTCAGCAAAGTCAGCTTTCTAAACCAAGGTGTCAGTTTGTTAATTTACAGGGAGATTGTATATTTACATTGACCATGGTGTAATTATTCAGAGTTCTAAATCTGTGCTCTTTAATAGAAATATAATTCTGTCAAAAATGCAAGTCGGTGGGTCGCGGGGGCTCACTCCTGTAATCCCAGCACTTTGGGAGACTAAGGCAGGTGGATCACCTGAGATCAGGAGTTGAGACCAGCCTGGCCAACATGGTGAAACCCCGTCTCTACTAAAAATACAAAAATTAGCCAGGGTGATGGAATCCCAGAGATCGAAGTGAGCCAAGATGGCACCACTGCATTCCAGCCTGGGTGACAGAGTGAGACTCTGTCTCAAAAAAATAAAAAAAAATAAAATAAAAATTCAAGTCACAGATATATTTAGAATTTTCTAGTAGTCATATTTAAAAACCTAGAAACAGGTAAAATTAATTTAAATATATTTTAATTAACCCGATATATTCAAAATATTATACTTTCAACATGAAATCAACATAAGAAATCGTTAGTTTTTTTGTATATATTTTTTCATACAAAGGCTTCCAAATCTGGGATGAATTTTATGCTTACAGTACAAATAACAAAAATTAGCCAGGCCTGGTGGTATGCGCCTGGGGTCCCAGCTACTTGGGAGGCTGGGGCGGAAGAATCGCTTGAAACCAGGAGGTAGAGGTTGCAGTGAGCGGAGATTGTGCCACTGCACTCCAGCCTGGTGACAGAGCAAGACTCTGTCTCAAAAAAAAAAAAATTAGAGTTAGCAAACTGGCTTCCTCTAAGTCTGACTTATAGCAGGCTGTCTTCCTGAGTTGTTTGTGGTAGATAAACGGTTGATCTCCTGGGCAAGGTCCTGCATATCATGGGTCAAAGTTCAATTCTGCATATGATCTGGCCATTGTTGTCTCTCAGCCTCTGTAATTTGAAGTTGTTTTGGAAGTTCTGACAAATACAATACAATAAGATAGATAAAATAAGATAGTAAATAAGTAAGTGGCTTAAATTCTAGGGGAAAAGCAGACGATGCTCAACTAAACTATTTGAATCAAATCTAATTTTATGAAGATAGTAAGATCTAGACCTGATATATGTTAACCTAAGTAACAGGCAGAAGGAGAGGCTCTCTAAAGCATCGCAGTGGGAATCCGCATGCCATAGTAAATGATGTGGGTATTCAAGGAGATAGAGGGAGACCACAGTTTTTACAGGAAAATAATCAGGAGGATTATGCAATTGTTTTGCAATAATTATCTCTGGCTACAAGGATTAATAACAGGGGTGATACCAGTCTGAGGTGCAATAAGTAGTTGCTGGGCAGATGTCCTTGTAGAAGTCGTTTTTTGTGTGAAGCTTGCTACAGTGCCTGGCAGGATTTTCTTAACATTAGTGACTCCATTTTGATTCTGACAAGTTTTACATATGAAAAAATTAATGGCTGGGCTCAGTGGCTCACTCCTGTAATCCCAGCACCTTGGGAGGTGGGTAGATCACCTGAGGTCAGGAGTTTGAGACCAGCCTGGCCAACATGGTGAAACACCGTCTCTACTAAAAATGCAGCTGGGTGTGTGGCAGGCTTCTCTAATCCCAGCTATTTGGGAGGCTGAGGCAGGAGAATCCCTTGAACCTGGGAGGCAGAGGTTGCAATGAGATGATATCATGCCATTGCTCTCTGGCCTGGATGACAAGAGGGACTCCATCTCAAAAAAAAAGAAAGAGAAAAAGAAAAAATTAATGATTAAAAATCTTAAAGAAGTCAAGCAAGAGTAAAACATGTTTCATTTTTTTCCTACTAAGTCCTCATAGTAGCATAATACTGATTTTAAAAAACAAGCTGGGCATGGTGGCTCATGCCTATAATCCCAGCACTTTGGGAGGCCGAGGGGGGTGGATCACGAGGTCAGGAGATCGAGACCATCCTGGTCAACAAGGTGAAACCCTGTCTCTACTAAAAATACAAAAATTAGCTGGGCATGGTGGTGCGCGCCTGTAATCCCAGCTACTCGGGAGGCTGAGGCAGAATTGCTTGAACCCAGAAGGTGGAGGTTGCAGTGAGCCAAGATCGTGCCATTGCACTCTAGTCTGGGTAACAACAATGAAACTCCATCTCAAAACAAAACAAAACAAAACAAAAACAGGTATAGCATAACACAGCCTAAATTACTTTCATTAGATAAACAAAACTTAAAAAAGAAAGCTCATTACAGGAATAGATTGCAATAGAATTCTAAGGATTTATTCTAAGGAAATAATCTGTAAAGCAACAAAATGTTCATTGTAAGGGAAAAACTTGAAGCAGCCTAAATGTCCATCAGTAGGGTAATAGTAAATTACCTTACTCATAAGTAGGATATTATGCAGCCATTAAGAATGGTGTTTTGAGGCCAGGCCTGGTGGTTCACGCCTGTAATCCCAGCACTTTGGGAGGCCGAGGTGAGTATATCTATCACTTGAGGTCAGGAGTTTGAGACCAGCTTGGCCAATAGGGGGAAACCCCATCTCAACTAAAAATACAAAAACGTTAGCTGGGCATGGTGATACATATCTGTAATCTCAGCGACTTGAGAGGCTGAGGCAGGAGAATTACTTGAACCCAGAAGGCAGAGGCTGCTGTGAGCCAAGATTGAGCTATATTACTCTGGCCTGGGTGACAGAGTGAGACTCTGTCTCAAAAAAAAAAAAAAAAAAAAAGAATGGTGTTTTGAGACTATTTATTTATTTATTTACGACAGACTCTCGGTCTGTTGCCCAGGCTGGAGTGCAGTGGGGCGACCTCAGTTCACTGCAAGGATTGTGCTAAATCTACTCTGCCTGTGCTTTATCAGTAGGAAAACAAAGCCTAGATTATAGCGTATCTGTTTACAGCATGGTTTACTGAATACTTCCTTTTTGGTTTGTTTTTGAGACAGGTTCTCACTCTGTCCCCAGGCTGGAGTGCAGTGGCATGCTCGTGGCTCACTGCAGCCTTGACCTCATCAGGCTTGGGGGATCCTCTCACCTCAGCCTCCCTAGTAGCTGAGACCACAGGTAAGTGCTATCACATCTGGCTATTTTTTGTATTTTTTGTCAAGACAGGGTTTTGCCATGTTGCACACACCAGTCTTAAACTCAGGGGCTCAAGAGATCCTCCTGTCTTGGCTTCTCAAAGTGCTGAGATTGCAGGCATGAGCTACCTTACCTGGCTACTAAATACTTTAAGCCCACTATTGAGACCTACTCCTCAGAAAAAAGGATTCCTTTCAAAGCATTACTGCTCAGACAATGCACCTGGTCACCCAAGAGCTCTGATGGTGATGTACAAGGAAATTACTGTTGTTTTTATGCCTGCTAACACAACTTTTATTCTGCAGCCCAGGAATAAAGGAACAATTTGGACTTTCAGGTCTTATTATTTATGAAATATATTTCATAAGGCCATAGCTGCCATTGATAATGATTCCTTTGACGGATCTGCGCAAAGAAAATTGAAAACCTTCTGGAAAGGAATCAGCATTCTAGATGCCATTAAGAACATTTATGATTCAAGGCTGGGTGTGGTGGCTCATGCCTGTAAGGCCAGCACTTTGGGATGCCGAGGTGGGCAGACTGCCTGAGGTCAGGAGTTTGAGACCAGCCTGGATAACATGCTGAAACCCCGTCTCTACTAAAAATACAAAAATTCGCCAGGCATGGTGGCAGGTGCCTGTAATCCCAGCTACTCGGGAGGCTGAGGCAGGAGAATTGCTTGAACCCACGAGGCGGAGGCTGTGGTGAGCTGAGATTGTGTCATTGCACTTCAGCCTGGGTGACAAGAGCGAAACTCCATCTTAAGAAAACAAAAAACAAAAAGAACAAAAAACATTTATGATTCATGGGAGGTCAAAATATCAACATTAACAGAAGTTTGGAAGAAGTTGATTCCAATCCTCATGGATGACTTTGAGGAGTTTAAGACTTCAGTGGAGGCAATAGCTGCTGATGTAGTAGAAATAGCAAGGGAACTAGAATTAGAAGTGGAGCTTGAAGATGAATCTGAATTGCCTCAATCTTGTGATAAAACTTTAACAGATGCAGAGTTGCTTCTTATGGATAAGCAAAGAAAAAGGTTTCTTGAGATGGAATCTACTTCTTGTGTAGATGCTGTGAACATAGTTGAAATGACAACAAAGAATTTAAAACACTACATCAACTTACTTGTTAAAGCAGTGGCAGCGTTTGAGGACTGATTCCAATTTTGAAAGAAATTCTACTCTGGGTAAATGCTATCAGAAAGTATCGCGTGCTAGAGAGAAACCTCCTGTGAAAGGGAAGGTCAGCTGATACAGCAAATGTCATTGTTTTATTTAAGAAATTGCCGTCGGGAGCGGTGGCTCACGCCTGTAATCCCAGCACTTTGGGAGGCCGAGGCGAGTGGATCACGAGGTTGAGAGATCGAGACCATCCTGGTCAACATGGTGAAACCCCGTCTCTACTAAAAATACAAAAAATTAGCTGGGCATGGTGGCACGTGCCTGTAATCCCAGCTACTCGGGAGGCTGAGGCAGGAGAATTGCCTGAACCCAGGAGGCGGAGGTTGTGGTGAGCCAAGATCGTGCCATTGCACTCCAGCCTGGGTAACAAGAGCGAAATTCCGTCTCAAAAAAAAAAAAAGAAAAAGAAATTGCCACAGCCACCTACCTCAGTGTTCAGCAGCCACTACTGTGATCAGTCAGTAGCCATCAGCATAAAGGCAAGAGTCTCCACCAGACTCAGATGACCGTTAACTTTTTTTTTTTAGCAATGAAGTATTTTCAAATAAGGGTTTGTACTTTTTTAGACATAATACTATTACACAGTTAATAGTCTACAGTATAGTATAAATATAACTTTTATAAGCACTGGGAAACCAAAAAGTTTGTGTGACTCGCTTGTGGTATTGTGATATTTACTTTATTGCCATGGTCTGGAACACAAGCTGTGACATCCCTGAGGTATGCCTGTATATCTGATCTTTGTCTCTGGTTGCCAACACACGGGTTCAAAAATGCTTGGAGGATGGGCGCGGTGGCTCATGCCTGTAATTCCAGCACTTTAAGAGGCCAGTGCAGGAGGACTGCTTGAGTCCAAGAGTCTGAGGCTCCAATGAGCTATGATTGTACCACTGCCCTCCAGACTGGGTAATGGAGTGAGACCCCCATCTCTAAAAGCTAACTGACTAACTAAAACCCTTATAATTTCCTGAGGGACACAAGTGGAAATATCTTTTGTTATTCATTATAATTCCCTTTTGACCATACGTGAATTGATGTGAATGAAGTAACTCACTGAGTCCTTTGGTATTTTCAAGAGACTGGCTGGTCACACGAGAAAGACCAAGCATAGGTTCAGAGGATTGAAACTTTTACTCTTTCAGTTTCACTGCCCTACCCTATCCCGGCAACCCTTGATATCCTTGGAGGAGAGAGGGTCTAGAGACTGGGTTCGATCGAGTGGCCAATGATTTAATAAATACTCCAGACTCTGAGGCTCAGTGGAGCCTCCTAGTTTGTGAACACATTCTATGAGGAGAAGGCGTGGGAAGCTCAGTGAAGCTGGAATCACAGGAGTGCACTACCACGCCCAGCAATGAGGTTTTGCCATGTAACCCAGGCTGGTCTCGAACTCCTGAACTCAAGGGATCCACCCACCTTGGCCTCCCAAAGTGCTAGGATTACCGGCATGAGCCACCACGCCTGGCCAGTAATATTCTTTTACTTAAAAATATTCTGTGCACCCTCATCACTTATTCATTAAGGTTCTCTACACTCCAGCCCCGTTTTCCTGTTTACTTCCACTCTTTCCCTAGATACACTCTACTTTGTAACCACATTGAACTTCTCATGACCATATGTTGTGGGTTGAATCGTGTCCTCCAAAAAGATACGTTCAAGTTCTAATGCCTACCTATGAATGTGACCTTATTTGGAGACAGAGTCATTGCAGATGGAGTAAGATGAAGTCACAGTGGGTGGATGGGCCCTAATCCAATATGAGCTGTGTATTTATAAGAGGAGGAGGTACAGACACAGAGCGGTGGGGGTAACAGGAACAGAGAGACACACAAAGAAAACACCATGTCATGGTGGAGGCAGAGATTGGAGTGATGTGTCTACAAACCGAAGTATGACAAGAATTGTCTGCAACCACCAGAAGCTAGGACGAGGCAAGGAAAATCCTCTTAGAGCCTTCAGAGAAAGTATGGTCCTGCCCATAACTGGATTTCAGACTTCCGGCCTTCAGAACTGTGAGAGATTTCTGCTGCTTTAAGCCACCAGTTTGTGATACTTTGTTTGAGCAGCCCCAGGAAATGAACACACAAATCTCCCTGTCTTTGCTCACACTTTTCCCTCTGCCTGGAGTGTCTTCCATCACATCCAGATCCCACGCATCTTCAGGCAGTCTCTTTCATGGACCCCTGGAGACAGCCTTTCTCTTACATATCCATGGGTTGCTTGTCTAGAGTTCCCTCATGATGCAGCCACTGCTCAGCCTCTTACCATTGTTCTTTCTGTTCCCACAAAAGAGGAAACTGAAGGCAGTTCTCCTCCCGCGGAAATTCTGTGGAGCATAGGAACTGTCTTTGTGTCTTAGCGTTGTCTTGTGTATAGTGTCGGTTTAGGTCTTCATAACCTGCTTAGTTGTGATTAGCTGTCTCATCACAGAAATGTAAGAGGGAAACATCTTCAGTATAGCTTAAAAATGGCTGAGTTGGCCGGGCATGGTGGCTCATGCCTGTAATCCCAGCACTTTGGGAGGCCGAGGCGGCTGGATCGCGAGGTCAAGAGATCGAGACCATCCTGGTCAACATGGTGAAACCCCATCTCTACTAAACATACAAAAAATTAGCTGGGCATGGTGGCGCGTGCCTGTAATCCCAGCTACTCAGGAGGCTGAGGCAGGAGAATTGCCTGAACCCAGGAGGTGGAGGTTGCGGTGAGCCAAGGTCCTGCCATTGCACTCCAGCCTGGGTAACAAGAGCAAAACTCCGTCTCAAAAAAAAAAAAAAAAAAAAGGCTGGAGTTTACTTTTCTTGATAATATCCCTTCAACCTACACTGTACTTGATGTTTAACTTAAAGCATGCAATTCTCCAGAGACAGTTTAGTAGCACATCAAGGAGGGAGAAAAAAACTATGTAATACATCTCATAAGAGAAATACAGTAAAATCTCCAAGTTACTATACATATATGATCCATGTTACCGTAAGCTTCAGATTCAACTGCTTAGTAGAAGGACATGTTGATGCCCACATTGATGGCGGCTGAAAATAAAGAAAATGTTCTGTAATGAACTCACTGTGAACACACTATTTGAAAAGTCAGTCTTCTGCATGACCATTAGTTAGGGCTAAGAAGAAATGAACTCATGTCCTAATTGAAGCCAAAGACCAAATGATATTGACATATGACAGGAGGAGACGAAACAGGAGAATTGCTGAAGCTTACTTTCTTAGATGTAAGTGCTAAACTAAAATAATTTCTTGCATTTCAAATCAAGGAATAATGCATTTTGGCCAATTTAGAAAACAGCATCTGGATTAAACGTTCTTGTTTTTCTTAAGCACTTTGGGAAAGATGAGGAACTAGTCTCGGTCCAGAGTTAGCTGCATAAAGTTTCAAGAGTCATGGTCACAAGAATAATGAACATTATCTTTTCCAAATTTTATCTTTTCCAAATTTGTCAATGTATTGGCGAAGGAAGAAAAGTTTTCTTTTTAGAATATGTGTTATTGCTTTAGTTATTTGGAAGAATTACAAGCCTTAAAAGTTGCAATTAGGATTCCTTAAGAGGGCCAGGTGCAGTGGCTCATGCCTGTAATCCCAGCACTTGGGGAGGCAGAGGCAGAAGGATCACTTGAGGTCAGGAGTTTGAGACCAGCCTGGCAAACATGGTGAAACCCCGCCTCTACTAAAAATACAAAAATTAACTGGGCATGGTGGCGCACGCCTATAGTCCTAGCTACTCCGGGGGCTGAGGTAGGAGAATCGCTTGAACCCAGGAGGTGGAGGTTGCAGTGAGCCAACATCGTGCCACTGAACTCCAGCCTGGGCAACAGAATGAGACTACAGCTCGTGGAGAAAAAAAGAAAAGGAGTCCTTAAGAGTGTCCAAATAATACCTGGCTAGGAAAACGAAAAGCGTATGGATGCTGCAATCAAGAGGAATTCTGGGAACTGCGAGATGAGAACGAGGCCTAGCAGGTGCCATGCAGCAAGATTTCACAGTGGCAGCTTCCACTATTTTTTATTTTTTTTGAGACGGAGTTTCGCTCGTTACCCAGGCTGGAGTGCAATGGCGCAATCTCGGCTCACTGCAAACTCCGCCTCCTGGATTCGAGCAATTCTCCCGCCTCAGCCTCCTGAGTAGCTGGGATTACAGGCACGTGCCACCATGCCCAGCTAATTTTTTGTATTTTTAGCAGAGACGGGGTTTCACCATGTTGATCGGGATGGTCTCGATCTCTTGACCTCGTGATCCACTCGCCTCGGCCTCCCAAAGTGCTGGGATTACAGGCGTGAGCCACCGCGCCCGGCCTCAGCTTCCACTATTAAAACGATAGTGGAACAGAATGAGACTAAATTGTCACCCATTTCTCTTTACATTATGGGGATAAGCCTGTTTTCTTCATTATCAAGCTCAGCTCTCTCCTACAGACATGCCTTGTTTTTTTTTTTTTTTTTTTTTTTTTGGTGTGTGTGTGTGTGTGTATGTCTGTTTAATTTTAGATGGAGTTCCACTCTTGTTGCCCAGGCTGGAGTGCAATAGCTCGATCTCAGTTCACTGCAACCTCTGCCTCCTGGGTTCAAGCGAATCCCCTGCCTCAGCCTGCCAAGCAGCTGGGATTACAGGAATGTGCCACCATGCCCAGCTAAGTTTTGTATTTTTAGTAGAGACAGGGTTTCTCCATGTTGGTCGGGGTGGTCTCGAACTCCTGACCTCAGGTGATCCACCTGCCCCGGCCCCCCAAAGTGCTGGGATTACAGGCATGAGCCACGGTGCCCAGCCATACCTTGTTTTTTTTTTTTTAAACAACTGTTGAAAAGGTCAGCTTTCTGCTAGAGGGTCACATCAAAGTAGCACTGTTAATGTTACCATTTTCGTCTTCTGAATCAGATTCTATTTTCTGAATCAAATTTCAGCTTGTTTGACAGCCAGTGCGGTTGGGCTATTGGACCTTATTACTTGAGACTTGATAGGTAGCTGCTTAGAATTGACCACATATTTAAATGCATGTGTCATGTCTACTAAATGTGTCTTGCATTGCTAGAGCGGTGCTCCTTATTGTGTGCCTATTTGCCCCTGGATTTTAATTTTGGAATACATTATTCACTTAAAGGTAAATAGTAAGTATATTTGAGCAATAACATTGTTATTAGCAACTATAGAAAGAGTGCATACAGTTTTTTAGACAACGTGTAACATGTGATATAATTATTTAAATGCCAAAATTCTGGCGGAACAGGATAGCCAGAGTACTAAAAGAATAATAAGATGCTCCTGGGCCGGGCGCGGTGGCTCACGCCTATAATCCCAGCACTTTGGGAGGCCGAGGCGGGTGGATCATGAGGTCAAGAGATTGAGACCATCCTGGTCAACATGGTGAAACCCCGTCTCTACTAAAAATACAGAAATTTGCTGGGAATGGTGGCACCTGCCTGTAATCCCAGCTACTTGGGAGGCTGAGGCAGTAGAATTGCCTGAACCCAGGAGGCGGAGGTTGCGGTGAGCCGAGATCGCGCCATTGCACTCTAGCCTGGGTAACAAGAGCGAAACTCCCTCTAAAAAAAAAAAAAAAAAAAAAAAAGATGCTCCTGTATTAGTTTCCTATTGTTGCTATAACAAATTACCAAAATGTAGTCACTTCACACAAATGAATTTTCTTCCAGTTTTGCAGGTTAGATGACGGAAATGGATCTATGGTACTAATATCAAGGTGTCCACAGGGCTGCCTTCCTTCTGCAGGAAGGAACTGACTAGACTGTGCCCACCCAGATTAAGGGTAGGTCTGCCTTTCCCAGCCCACTGGCTCAAATGTTAATCTCTTTTGGCAACACCCTCACAAACATACCCGGGATCAATACTTTGCATCCTTCAATCCTATTAAGTTGACACTCAGTGTTAACCATCACGGTAGCTAAAACAGATTTCCATTTCAAGGGTGTGCTAATAAGAGCTTGACAATTGCAGAGCTGTAAGACTTTCAATTTCACTAAATAATAAAAAAAATTAGGTTTGAAAGTGTTAATAAAGAGTGGTATATTTTTAATTATACAAATGTGTTTAGGCCACGTGTGCTGGCTAATGCCTGTAATACCAGCACAGCACTTTGGGAGGCCGAGGAGGGTGAATCACTTGAGCTCTGGAGTTCAAGACCAGCCTAGGCAACATGGTGAAACCCTGTGGCTACTAAAATTACAAAAATTAGGCAGGCGTGGTGCTGCAGGCTTGTAGTCCCAGTTACTCAGGGATGCACCAAGCCTGGCTAATTTTTTGTATTTTTAGTAGAGATGGGGTCTCACCATGTTGGCCAGGCTGATCTCGAACTTCTGGCCTCAAGTAATCCACCTGTCTCAGCCTCCCAAAGTGCTGGGATTACAGGCATCAGCCACTGCACCCAGCCCTATTATTCTTATTGTTTCTTTAGTTCTTTAGTGAAATCGACTAAGTCAATGAGAAATTTGATGAGGGGAGGAAGTCATCAGTAATAGTCCAAACTCTTTTTATTTTTTAAATATCAAGTTATCGGTAATTTGCAGGTGTTAAAATTTACAGAACCAAGGTTTATAAGCATAATATGTTTGTATGAGGAAAAATCATTCATAGCAGATTGGAATAAACCCTCTTACATATCTTTCTAAAAGCCAGATTTGAAACTTCTTTTGATATTTTATAAGACTTTTCATATTAAGCTAACAATCAGTACAGGTTCCTGGTTGGCTGCATTATTAATGCTGAGCCTTAACGCTTTGCTAGAACCCCCTCCTCCCCGTTTTTTTAAAGAGAGTCTTGTTCTGTTGCCCAGGTTGGAGTGCAGTGGGGTGATCTCGGCTCACTGCAACCTCCCTGTCTCCCAGGCTCAAGGGATTCTCGTGCCTCAGCCTCCAGAAGAGCTGTGACTACAGGCACCTGCCACTGCACCCGGCTAATTTTTGTGTGTTTAATAGAGACAGGGTTTTGCCATGTTGCCAAGGCTGGTCTTGAACTCCTGACGTCAAGTGATCCACTCACCTCGGCCATTCAGAGAGCTGAGATTACAGGCATGAGCCACTGCACCCAGCTGAACCTTTTTATTGAGTACAAATGCTCAGACTCACTTCATCCTTTTCCCTACCACATTCTCTGCATTTGGCTAGAAGGGCAAGCTTTGTTTGCGATGTACATTGAAAGGGAGTGAAGAGGTCTAAGAGGTAAAGCTGGAAGAACAGAAAGCTAAAGGCGTAAAAAATGTCCCAAGGACTTTGCGGGTACATGGAGGTGGGGAGCTGAATATCTTAATTCTGTATTTACCTCCTCGTTTTTCATGCATAAATGAAATTCTTTATCCCACTTAAAGGAATTAGCACAGAGAAGCCCTTTTTCCGTATAAATTTCAGGTCTAATGAGAATGTTTTGGACAAGCTTTAGGCTGATACAGTGGATCTCCACCAGGGGTGATTTTGTTCCCGGGGGACATTTAGCTGTGTCAGGAGATATGTTTGGTTGTCGCCCTGGGGTATGTGTGTTAAGAGTGCTACTGCATCGAGTGGGCAGATGCCAGGGTGTTGCCAAATGTCCCGCGGTGAACAAGCCAACCCTACAAGTATGAGCAGAAAGCCAGTAGTGTGAAGGTGAAACATTTTGGGTTAATAGGATGTTATTTAATTTTTTACAAATTTTCCATGCTTTAAAAAAATTTTTTTATTGCATTTTAGGTTTTGGGGTACATGTGCAGAACATTCAAGATAGTTGTATAGGTACACACATGGCAGTGTGTTTTGCTGCCTTCTTCCCCTTCTCCCACATGTGGCATTTCTCCCCAGGCCATCCCTCCCCCGCTCCCCCCCGCCGCTGTCCCTCCCCTATTCCCCCCAGTTGACCCCAGTGTGTAGTACTCAGATAAAAGGGTCGTGTGTAAAAGTTTTATTAAAAAGTATAAACACTAGAGGGCAGTACCTGCCCTGTAGTTGCAAAGGATGTTACTTTGGGGGGTCTTTGAAGGAAAAAAAAAAGCTCGTGATTTAGGTAACTGGAATATAAGCGACGTTAAGAGACACTTAAAGACGTATTTAAGTAATTTGAAATCAAAAGACAGTTTTGCTTGGTGTGATGGTGTGCCGGTAGTCCCAGCTCGGCTTGAGCCCTGGAGATGGAGACCTGCTTGGGCAGCATAGCAAGACCTTGTCTTTTTTTTTTTTTTTTAAGAGTTTTAACAACTGCTTCTGAGGTCACTAAAAGCGGAACAAGCAGTTTTTTCTTCTGCTTTTCTATAATGATGGCTTGTGAACTTTTGCCAGAGATGGGAAAATTCGCACTAGGTTTTCACACACAGAAACACCAACGTCATTGCCACTTACACTTCTATTTGCTCTGATGAGGCAGGTGATGGAAAGTTGCTATTCTGAGGGCATGTAGATCCTTGTAATGTTGCAGCAGACGTGTCTGGAACAGGGGAACTTGGAGCAGACAGGCAACACATCACGACTGAGTCCACTAAACAAGTCAGAATCTGACTCAGCTCTTTTTTTTTTTTGAGACGAAGTCTCACTCTGTTGCCCAGGCTGGAGTACAGTGCTGCAATCTTGGCTCACTGCGACCTCCGCCTAGCGGGTTCAAGTGATTTTTTTTGCCTCAGCCTCCCCAGTAGCTGGTACTACAGGTGTGTGCCACCATGCCTGGCTAATTTTTGTATTTTTAGTGGAGACGGTATCACCATGTTGGCCAGGCTGGTCTCAAACTCCTGACCTCAAGTGATCTGCCTGCCTCAGCCTCCCAAAGTTTAGGGATTATAGGCGTGAGCCACCATGTCCAGCCTGACTCAGCTCTTTTGAAATGAATCAATAATAACTAGTTTGTTGCTTGAAGCTATTTACATTGGTTGACTATGCAAGAATGCAGTACAATTTTCCGTTTTCTCCTAAGGTTCAGTCCAATTTAAAAAAATGAAATAAATGAAACATTTTTTCTTTTTGGTGTCAGAAATCTAAGCTCAAACCAAGTTTTTGGACGTGTTAATAAAAATTGACCTCACGGCCGGGCGCGGTGGCTCAAGCCTGTAATCCCAGCACTTTGGGAGGCCGAGGTGGGTGGATCACAAGGTCAAGAGATCGAGACCATCCTGGTCAACATGGTGAAACCCCATCTCTACTAAAGATACAAAAAATTAGCTGGGCATGGTGGTGCGTGCCTGTGATCCCAGCTACTCAGGAGGCTGAGGCAGGAGAATTGCCTGAACCCAGGAGGCGGAGGTTGCGGTGAGCCGAGATCTCGCCATTGCACTCCAGCCTGGGTAACAAGAGCGAAACTCCGTCTCAAAAAAAAAAAAAAAAAATTGACCTCACTCTCCCCTCAAATAGGACAAACCATTTGCTAAACTCACATTAAATCTACACATTCCTGACTGGGCACAGTGGCTCATGCCTGTAATTCCAGCACGTTGGGAGACCAAGTCAGGTGGATCACTTGCGGTCAGGGGTTTGAGACCAGTCTGGCCAACATGATGAAACCCTGTCTCTACTAAAAATACACAATTAGCTGGGCATGGTGGTGTGTACCTGTAATCCCAGCTACTCAGGATGTTGAGGCAGGAGAATCGCTTGAATCTGGGAGGCAGAGGTTGCAGTGAGCTGAGATTGTGCCACTGTACTCCAGCCTGGGTGACAGAGCAAGACTCCATCTAAAAAAAAACAAACCCAAAACTGTGCATTCCTTTTTATTTATTATTATATATATATTAATTAATATATATAATTAATTAATATTATAATTAATATATATTAATATAATATATATTATTAATATATATTATTAATATAATATATATTATTATATATATCAATATAATAATATATATTAATATATATAATAATATATATTAATATAATATTAATTAATATATATATATTTGGAGACGGAGTCTTGCTCTGTTGCCCAGGCTAGAGTACAGTGGCACAATCCTGGCTCACTGCAACCTCCGCCTCCCGGGTTCAAGTGATTCTCCTGCCTCAGCATTCTGTGTAGCTGGGATTACAGGCACCTGCCACTGCGCCCGGGTAATTTTTGTATTTTTTAGTAGAGACAAGGTTTCACCATCTTGTCCAGGCTGGTCTCAAACTCTTGACCTCGTGATCTGCCCACCTCGACCTCCCAAGTGTTGGGATTATAGACATGAGCCACAGCGCCCGGCCTATTTATTATTAAATATTTAAGGTACACAATGGTATCAAGAATGGACATTGATGAACTTGTCACTTAGCTTAAAGAATCAAACATCAGCAATGAAGTTGAAGCCCCTTGTTGCCGCCTTCTCCAATTGTATTCTCCTCCTCCTGCCTTCTACCTGCCGTCATTACCAGGTAAATGAGTTTCATATGGAACATTCCTTTATATTTCTTCAGACTTTTTTTTTTTTTGGAGACAGTCTCACTCTGTGGCCCAGGCTGGAGTGCAGTGGCGCAATCTCGGCTCACTGCATCCTCTGCCTCCTGGGTTCAAGCGAGTCTCCTGCCTCGGCCTCCTGAGTAGCTGGGATTACAGGTGTGCACCACCACACCCAGCTAATTTTTGCATTTTTAGTAGAGATGAGGTTTCGCCATGTTGGCCAGGCTGGTCTTGAACTCCTGACCTCAAGTGATTCACCTGCCTTGGTCTTCCAAAGTGCTGGGATTATAGGCGTGAGCCACCACACCCAGCCTCTTCAGAATTTTATTATATGTTTCATATGCACGGTAATATATAATTTCTGCGTATTTGAAATATTTATATAGATGGTGTTGTAACTGTTCTTCTGTAATCTGTGTTTTCTCTTAACTATATTCGTAGGATCGTCCATGTTCATACATGGACAAAAACTCCAGTTTTTGTCTACCAGCATTTTTGGTATCTGCATACTTGTTAATTCACATAATGATGTTATGAACATTTTCATATGTAGTTGAGTTATGCATATGTAAGAGTTCTTTTTGTTTGTTTCCTTGTTTGTTTAAGACAGTCTTGCTCTGTCACACAGGCTGGAATGCAGTGGCACAACTTCAGCTCACTGCAACGTCCACCTCCTGAGTCCAAGCAATTCTCGTGCCTCGGGCTCCTAAGTAGCTGGGACAACAGACCTGCGACACCACATTCAGCTAATTTTTGTATTTTTAGTAGAGACAGCGTTTCACTATGTTGGTCAGGCTGGTCTTGAACTCCTGGCCTCATGTGATCTGCCCACCGTAGCCTCCCAAAGTGCTGGGATTATAGCTGTGAGGCACTGCACCTGGGCTGTAAGAGTTCTTTAGAGCAGGAATTGGCAAACCGTGGTCTGGCCCGTGGGCCCTCCACGTTTTTTTTTTTTTTTTAAAGACAGAGTCTTGCTCTGTCACCAGGCTGGTTGGAGTGCAGTGGCTTGATCTCCACTCGCTGCAACCTCCCGGGCTCAAGTGATTCTCCTGCCTCAGCCTCCCAAGTAGCTGGGACTACAGGTGTGTGCCACCAAACCTGGCTAATTTTTTTGTATTTTTAGTAGAGATGGAGTTTCACCATGTTGGCCAGTGTGGTCTTGATCTCTTGACCTTGTGATCTTTGGCCTCCCAAAGTGCTGGGATTACAGGCGTGAGCCACCGCACCTGGCCTCCATCTTTTTTTTTTTGGTATGACCCAGACACTAAGGTGGGTTTTGCATTTCTGAATGGTTTTTAAAAATGGAAAGACATATTTTATGATACATGAAAATTATATGAAAATTCAAGTTTCAGTGTCCATAAGTAAAATTTATTGGAACAGTCATGCTCATGCATTTATATATTACCTAAGGCTGTTTTCAGGCCTAGTGAGTAGTTGTAACAAAGACTGGATGGTGTGCAAAGCCTGAAATATCTGCTGTCTGACGCTGCAGAAAATGCGTGCTGATTACTACTCTAGTGTGTGCGTGGAATGAAATTGCTGGGTTGCACAAATTCATTTTTTGCTGTCTTATCAATTAGATCTATTTTTTTAAATGCAAAACTCGACAATCTGCTGCATCTGATTACATTTTCTACTAAAACCCTTTTTTCTTTTTCTTTTCTTTTTTTTTGAGTCAAGACCTCACTATGTTGCCCAGGTGGATACAAATTCCTGGGCTTAAGCTATCCTCCTGCCTCAGCCTCCTCAGTAGCTTGGACAGGCATGTGCCACCCTACTCAGCCTTTCTGAAAGTTTTAAACAAATATAAAAGGAAATCTCTGGATCTTATGTTTTAATTTGGTTTAACTAATGAGCTTTAAATACGTCCTTGATATAGCTTTCTTCCCTCTCCCTCGGGTGGGTCCTGATTGTTGTAGTGGTAAGGAGAAAAGACAAGGAAAATAACAGACTCGTATAATTTTTGAACTTACTTTCATGATCTCTTTTTTTTTCTTGGAGATGGAGTTTCACTCTTGTTGCCCAGGCCGCAGTGCAGTGGCACAATCTCCGCTCACTGCAACCTCTGCCTCCCGGGTTCAAGTGATTCTCCTGCCTCAGCCTCCTGAGTAGCTCGGATTACAGGCTAATTTTTTATATATTTAGTAGAAACAGTTTTTATTTTTTGTTTTTTTTGAGACGGAGTTTCCCTCTTTTTGCCCAGGCTGGAGTGCAATGACATGAACTCGGCTCACTGCAATCTCCTTCCTGGATTCAAGCGATTCTCCTACCTCAGCCTCTTGAGTAGCTGGGATTACAGGCATATGCCACCACGCCTGGCTAATTTTGTTTTTTGTTTTTTGTTTTTGAGATGGAGAGTCTTGCTCTATCGCCAGGCTGGAGTGCAGTGGCACGATCCCAGCTCACTGAAACTTCTGTTTTCCGGTTTCAAGTCATTCTTCTCCTGCCTCAGCCTCCCGAGTAGCTGGAACTACAGGCACGCACCACAACTCCCGGCTAATTTTTTGTATTTTTATTAGAGAGGGGGTTTCACCATGTTGGCCAAGATGGTCTCCATCTCTTGACCTCATGATCCTCCCGCCTCGGCCTCCCAAAGTGCTGAGATTACAGGCATGAGCCACCACCCCCGGCCTAATTTTGTGTTTTTAGTGGAGACGTGGGTTTCTCCATGTTGGTCAGGATGGTCTCGAACTCCCTACTGCCAGGTGATCCACCCACCTCAGCCTCCCAAAGTGCTGGAATTACAGGCGTGAGACACTGCGCCTGGCCAGAAACGGGGTTTTACCATGTTAGCCAGGCTGGTCTTGAACTCCTGACCTCAGATGATCTGCCCACCTTGGGCTCTCAAAGTGGTGGGATTACAGGCATGAGCCACCACACCTGGCCATGAATAAGTTCTTATATGTGCAGAAGGATGGGGGCGTGGGGGTCTCGGTTTGCAACAAAAAGATATAATCTTAATTCTCAATAAATTTGAAATCTAGTAGAAAAGTAATGCTAGTATAGAGATTTAGTATAATCTTTAAACCATAGTCCTAAAAGACTCAACTCCCAAAGTGCTTAAATTCATGGTTCTACAAATGTCGCAGGGGAAGAGAATGAGCGAGCATCATGGGTCCTGAGTTAAAATGAAATATCTATCACTTTTTTTTTTCTTTTTCTTTGAGACGGAGTTTTGCTCTTGTTACCCAGGCTGGAGTGCAATGGCGCGATCTCGGCTCACCGCAGCCTCCGCCTCCTGGGTTCAGGCAGTTCTTCTGCCTCAGCCTCCTGAGTAGCTGGGATTACAGGCACGCGCCACCATGCCCAGCTAATTTTTTGTATTTTTAGTAGAGACAGTGTTTCACCCTGTTGACCAGGATGGTCTCGATCTCTTGACCTCGTGATCCACCCACCTTGGCCTCCCAAAGTGCTGGGATTACAGGCGTGAGCCACCGCGCCCGGCCATATCTAGAACTTTCAAAACAACTTTCCATTTATCCTAGCAGTCAAACTGGTATTATTTGCACATTATAAAAGCAATAGGTTTTTAATTTAAGCTTAATCTATTTTTCCCTTTAAGAAAAGGACCCCTTGTACCTATGCAACTATCTTGCATGTTCTGCACATGTACCCCAAAACCTAAAATGCAATAAAAATTAAAAAAAAAAGAAAAGGACTCTTAAAAAAAATTAATCCACAATCCTGATGACAACGATTTCTATATATTTACTTTCAAGTCGTTAAAAAATATTTTTCACACTCATAATCATGGAATATAGTTATTTTGCTTTTTTCTTTTAAAATTATATCATAAGCATTTGTTTTAATGTGTTCATAGATACCATTTAAAATGCCTACGTGACAGTAGTGTGGTGTGTCAGAATTTCTTTAACCCACCTCCGTGTTTAGATAGTTATTTAATTTTGCCAGGCGTGTGGCTCACGCCTGTAATCCCAGCACTTTGGGAGGCTGAGGCAGGTGGATTACGACGTCAGGAGTTCAAGACCAGCCTGGCCAAGATGGTGAAATCTCATCTCTACTAAAAATACAAAAATTAGCCGGGTGTGGTGGTGGGCACCTTTAATCCCAGCTACTTGGAAGGCTGAGGCAGAGAACTGCTTGAATCTGGGAGACAGAGGTTGCAGTGAGCCAAGTCTGACAGAGCCAGACTCTGTCTCAAAACAAAAACAAAAACAAAAAACAACAAAAAGACAGTTATTTAATTTCTGCATACACACAAACTTTTTCCTTTTTTCTTTCTTTTTTTTTTTAGACACAGTCTCACTCTGTCACCCAGGCTGGAGTGCAGTGGCAAGATCTCAGTTCATTGCAATCTCTGCCTCCTGGGTTCAAGCTTCAGCTTCTGGAGTAGCTGGAATTATAGGCCTCTTCACCACGCCTAGCTAATATTTGTATTTTTAGTAGAGATGGGGGTTTCGCCATGTTGGCCAGGCTGGTCTCAAACTCCTGACCTCAGGTGATCTGCCTGTCTCGGCCTCCCAAAGTGCTGGGATTACAGGTGTGAGCCACCATGCCCAGCCTCGGCACTCTTTTTGACAGCTTTCTTGTGCCGTCAGTTGGGGTGTGCTCAAGTTGTATAAACTGCTTTTACTAAGCAACTATTTACAATAATAAAATTATGAAGATGAATTTTCTGTAAAATCTGCATAGGGTTTGTCAAAGTGGAGTAAAAAATGCTTTAAAAAACGCTTTTGGAAACATTTACTACTTTGGATTATCTGCACCAATTATTTTTCTACAGTAGTGCCAACTGAGTTGATTGAATGTGGAAAGATTTTCTAATTTGAGACGGAGTCTCTCTGTCACCCAGGCTGGAACGCAGTGGTGTGACCTTGGCTCACTGTGACCTCTACCTCCCGGGTTCAAGCGAATCTCCTGCTTCAGCCTCCCAAGGAGCTGGGATTACAGGAGCCCACCACCACGCCCAGCTAATTTTTTGTATTTTTAGTAGGGACAGGGTTTCACCATTTTGGCCAGGCCGGTCTTGAACTCCTGACCTTGGGATCCACCTGCCTTGGCCTCCCAAAGTGCTGGGATTACAGGCATGAGCCACTGTGCCTGGCTGAAAATATTTTTTAAAAATTACTTTACTAAGGTAAAGTTCACATCTGAAAAGATTTTTATTTTTACATTTTGGAAGACTGTATTGTTTGATTGGGAAAAGCTAGATGGGCTGTGCACATTTATTTTTTGTTTTTAAATTTTGGGGGGCACTCCATATTCTGAAGAGTACCTTATTGTTGATTCCCAGGATTGAGGACTGACTTTTTTTTTTTCAATTAGTGCTGGTTTCTATGGCATGCAGACTTTTCTCTAATAGCTGAAAGTAGAGTGCTTTCAAATTTCTTCTTTCTTCATGGTTTTAAAAGAGCCCCTGCCTCCTCTGTGTGTCGTTACGTGTATTGGAGTGCAGAAAAGAAAATGCAAAACAAGACAGCTGTACAGGAGGATTTTCTTTTTAAAGGAGTTGATAGACAAATGGCACAGAGTTCACTGTTCTTGCTAGCTGAGACTTTAGCTTCCAGAAAGCAGTACTTTAGGGAACAAGTGAAGCAGTGTGGAGGGCCTGAAAGGCGTCATTGACCCAGCAGCTGGGAGGCTCTTGTCACGCATTGTCTGGGGTGCGGTGCCTTCGGAAACCAGCTCTCGAGATGTCTACACCCCCAACGTCCCCGACGCTGAAAAAAATTAGAGTTTTTTGTTTTGGTGATTTTTTGTTTTTTGCCATTATACTTGGTTTTCCAAGTGAAATTCCTGGAAAGGAATTTGCTTTTATTTTTATTATTTTCCTTTGGGCGTCAGTCAGTTCTTCACATGGTCCTTTGGCTTACTTGGTAGGAACACAGGGGATCTGGGTGGTAGGGTCGAGGCAGTTTCCCTAACAAATGAATATGTACAGCATGAATGTGTTTGATTGCAGTGGCGCGATCTCAGCTAACTGCAACTTCCGCAGTTAGTGCTGCGGAAAAATCTAAGTGCTGCCAGGAAAAAGGGTGTAGTGGGGTAGGAGAAATAAGTGAAATTGGAGCCGACAGTTTAAATCTTTGTTGATAATTTCATAGCTTTCTTGAAGGTTGACCTGGAGAGATGTAAGTTTAAGCTAAGGAGTAACAGATCTGTATCAGTGACGTGAGGCTCTGAGGGTCTTTCCCAGAGAAGACACAATGATCTATGGCGCATTGGCGTGGTGTAGAAAGGCCAGGGCTGGGCAAGCTCTTCATCCGTGGTTTTAATTCAGATATTAATAGAGGGCCTAGTATGTGTCTAGCCTTGAGAAGGGATGCGGCTTGCATTCCTGCACTTTAAGGAGTTTTGAGTCAGAAACACACAGACTGCGGAAGATCCTAAGAGATCGGAAGTCCTCTTACTCTGCATGGAGCACCGAGGCCCAGAACGTTGGCTTGCTCAAGGTTACACAGAGTTAGTGGTGGCCTCTTGAGAGGCCAGATCTTTTTTTTTCTTCCTGAGACGGAGTCTGTCTCTGTCACCCAGGCTGCAGTGCAGTGGTGTGATCTCAGCTAACTGCAACTTCCACACCCCAGGTTCAGGCGATTCTCGTGCCTCAGTGTCCTGAATAGCTGGGATGACAGGTGCCCACCACCACGCCTGGCTAATTTTTGTATGTTTAGTAGAGACAGCGTTTTACCATGTTGGCCAGGCTAGTCTCGAACTCATGACCTCAGGTGATCAACCCTGTAATTCCAAGTGCTGGAATTACAGGCGTGAGCCACCGCACCTGGCCTGAAAACCAGATTTTTTCCATTCAACTATTGTTGAAAATGCCCCATAGTTGTTAGAGAACAGTTCAAGAGAATATATAATTCAGTATCAAATGAATAATCAACTGCTACTGTGTATGGGAAGAGTTCATTGTTCACTGGAGTTATTTGGAAGTGTGACAGATTTTGAAGAATGGGAATGGTGTGGACATTCCAAAAGGACCAGAAAACCTTGTCTCTGTTCTGTGTTGTTTGGGGATGTCCATGAAGAAATGTAGAACCTTCAGTCCCAGCGTGAAGCCTTTGCACATGCCGTGGGAGCAGGCGTGTCCTGCAGGCGTGTCCAGGGGCCCCTGCTGAGCGTCCTGCAGACGGATAGAAATGTAGAACCTTCAATCCCAGAGTGAAGCCTTTGCACATGCTGTGGGAGCAGGTGTGTCCAGCAGGCATGTCCAGCAGGCGTGTCCAGGGGCCCCTGCTGAGCGTCCTGCAGACCGATAGAAAGGTAGAGCCTTCAATCCCAGTGTGAAGCCTTTGCACATGCTGTGGGAGCAGACGTGTCCAGTAGGCATGTCGAGGGGCCCCTGCTGAGCGTCCTGCAGACTGATAGGGAGAGACATATTGTCTAGAGACCACTCTCTCCCCAAGCAAAACTCAAGCCTGATGGGGTGAAGGACCCAGTGTGGGAGGGGAAGTGGAGTCCAGGTGATTCATGGGTCTCCAGGTAGGCTTGGAAAGCCATTACACATTCGAGGATGAACCTAGCTTGCTGGAACTTTGACTCCATGACAGAAGTGGCCTTTGTGGAGGTCTTTATGTGAGAACACAGGTCACCTCTTGGAACTTCTGCATGGCTGCTAGAAGTTAGTTTTTGGCCTTAAAGTTTGTCCTCTTCCTTTTTTTTTAGAGGATTGCTGAAAGCAAAAGTAAAAAAATGTTTTTTTTTGAGACAGAGTCTCACTCTATGGCCTGGCTGGAGTGCAGTGGCGTGATCTCGGCTCACTGCAAATTCCGTTTTCCGGTTTCAAGCAATTCTCCTGCCTCATCTTCCCGAGTAGCTGGGATTACAAGCACGCACCACCATCCCAGGCTAATTTTTTGTATTTTTAGTAGAGACGGGGTTTCACCATGTTGGCCAGGATGGTCTCCATCTCTTGACCTTGTGATCTGCCCGCCTCGGTCTCCCAAAGTGCTGGGATTGCAGGTGTGAGCCACCGTGTCCGGCCAAAAGTAACAATCTTAACCATCTGCCACTTAAATAAGAGGGGATGTATTACTTTTAATGGGAAGGATGCTTGTTCCAACAGGAGAAGGGTATGGCTCAGAGAGGCAAGCCTGACCTGGCATGGTGACTCTTACCTGTAATCCCAGCACTCTGGGAGGCCGAGGTGGGGAGAGAACCTGAGGTCAGGAGTTCGAGACCAGCCTGGCCAACAGGGTGAAACTTCATCTCTACAAAAAAGTACCAAAAATAGGCTGGCGCGGTGGCTCACGCCTGTAATCCCAGCACTTTGGGAGGCCGAGGTGGGTGGATCACGAGGTCAAGAGATCGAGACCATCCTGGTCAACATGGTGAAACCCCATCTCTTCTAAAAATACAAAAGATTAGCTGGGCACGGTGGCACATGCCTGTAATCCCAGCTACTCAGGAGGCTGAGGCAGGAGAATTGCCTGAACCCAGGAGGCGGAGGCTGTGGTGAGCTGAGATCGTGTCATTGCACTCCAGCCTGGGTAACAAGAGCAAAACTCTGTCTCAAAAAAAAAGTACAAAAACGAATTAGCCGGGCGTGGTGATGCACCCATACAGTCCCAGATACCTGGGAGGCTAAGGCATGAGAGTTGCTTGAACCTGGGAGGCGGAGGTTGCAGTGAGTTGAGATCCCACCACTACACTCCAGCCTGGGCAATAGAGAGAGACTCTGTCTCAAAAAAAAAGAGGCAAGCCTGTGGCAGCTGCAGTTTCATCTCTTTGGCCTCCCTGAGCAAATATTTTGGTCACTGCTCTGCTGTCAAGCTGAGGATAGCAGGGATCCCTAAAGAGCAAATAGTGGGTATGAGTGTTAGAGGCCAGAAAGGGCAACGCTGATTCAGGGCACAAACTTCACTAATATGCAGTGTGGCTGGAGTTTAGAGCATGGGGTGGCCCCTTTTTGTTTGTTTGTTTTTAAAAAAAATATGTTTAGTAGAGATGAGGTTTCACCATGTTGGCCAGGCTGGTCTCGAACTCCTGACCTCAGGTGATCCACTCGCCTCCACCTCCCAAAGTGTTGGGATTACAGGCATGAGCCACCACACCTGGCCAGATTTAAAATTTGCATCACTCTGATTTCAGTAGGGGGATGGATTTTTGGGAGAGGGAGGATGAGAAACAGTAGAGTTAGTGACACTAATTAGAAATTCTGTTGCAGTCATTGGAGAGAGCGGGATTGACGGCCTGAACCTGTAGAGGCAAAACCTTCAAACAACTGTAATGCAGGCTAGAGCTTGCAGGCAGGTGAGGCTGTAACATGCCTTTTGATAGTTTTCAATTTAACTAAATCGTCTGGATAACCAGGTGCTACTCTTTTTAAACAATTATGTTTTAAATGAAAACATGCGCCTTGAGATTTTGGAATTCAGGAGCAAAGCATAGTTCACTCCTGTAGTTGGGCTGGGGCAGAGGCAGCAGGAAGTGGGTGGTAATCAGATTTGGGAGATATCTAGGAAGTAGGGTGGACAAGTAAAGCTTTTGATAGAAAAACATGTTTAAAGTTTTGTTTTTGTTTCGTTTGAACTGAATTAGTAATACATGCCATGGTAAAACTCAAACAGCACTAAAGGCACGTAATGAAAAGTATGTCTCTTTAACCAGAGTCAGCCATTCTTAACAGTTCTTGTGTATTCTAGAGGTTTTTTTTTGCGCCACTGTAAGCCTATATTTAATGTTTCTCTTTTATAAAAATTAGAACATACTATACACCTTGCTCTTCCCTTTACTGATTCACTTAACATTCTATTTTGGCAGTCTGTTACATCTGCTTTTGGTTTTGTTGTTAAAGAGACAGGCCCTTGCTCCGTCACTCAGGCTGGAATGCAGTGGTGCAATCACAGCTCACCGTAACCCCAAACTCCTAGGCTCAAGGGATCCTCCTGCCTCTGCCTCCGAGTAGCTAGGACTGCAGGAGTGCACCACCATGCCCAACTAATTTTTTTTTTTTCATGGAGACGGGATCTCCCTATGTTGCCCAGGTTGGTCTCAAACCCTGGCCTCAAGTGATCCTCCTGCATTGGCCTCCCAGAGCGTTGGGATTACAGGTGTGAGCCATCATGCCCTGCCTACGTTGTTGTTTTGAATAACTGTTTAATCGTCCATTATTTGATGAATGTGTGTTCTTATTACTTATTTACATTGGTTTCCAATTTATTTTTGAGATAGGTTCTCACTGTGTTTCCCAGGCTGGAGTACAGTGGCGTGATCTTGGCTCACTGCAACCTCTGCCTGCTGGGGTCAAAGAGTCCTCCCACCTCAGCCTCCTGATTAGCTGGGACTACAAGTGTGCACCACCACACCTGGGTAATTTTTGTGTGTTTTTGTAGAGTCGGAGCTTCACGCTGCTGCTCAGGCTGGTCTCAGACTCGTGGGCTCAAGTGATCCCCTATCTCAGCATCCCAAAGTGCTGAGATTACAGGCGTGAGCTACTGTGACCAGCCACCTTGGTCTCTAAATGGATGGACACTGGGGCTGTTTCTAATGTTTGATATTTGAGTTAGATTTTTTAAAATTAGATTTTAAATAAGGGAAGAGACACAGAATAGTGAAAAAATAATTCTAGGTGGTGAAAAATATTTATACAGAAGTAGGGACCGCTAGTGTGTGTTTGACAAACTACTCTTGACTCGCCTAAGCCATACGATGAACTTATTTACGAGGAGGGAGGTGGGACAGTAGTGGGTGTTTCTGCGGACCCTTGAGTCTCTGTGTAGAATTGGGATGTGACTTAAGAACTGGACATTTCTAACAGGGTCAGAGTGAAGCTGACCAGAGCCACTTCTTCTTCAATTAAAGAAGTGGGGAGCAGGCACCACAGCTGTGAACATTGCCCAGACTCTGCTCCGGTAAAAACGCCTTCCTGCCTGTGCACAGACGTCACCACGTCACCCCGTGGTATCCTTCTTTTTTTTTTTTGAGATGGAGTTTTGCTCTTGTTGCCGAGGCTGGAGTGCAATGGCACGATCTCTGCTCAACAAAACCTGTACCTCCTGGATTCAAGCGATTCTCCAGCCTCAGCCTCCCGAGTAGCTGGGATTACAGGCCACCATGTTCAGCTAATTTTGTTGTTGTGTGTGTGTTTTTTTTTTTTTAAAGTAGACACGGGTTTTCTCCGTGTTGCTCAGGCTGGTCTCGAACTCCCAACCTCAGGTGATCCGCCTGCCTAGGCCTCCCAAAGTGCTGGGATTACAGGCGTGAGCCACCGTGCCCGGCCCATCCTGTGGTACCCTAAATCCACCTGTTGTTATAGTTGTTTCTTTGGGCACCCCAGCCATAGTAAGAAATATGAAGTATTTGTGAAAGGAAAGGTTGGCTGGCTTGAGTAGAAAGTTGTGTCAGGGAGGAAAGAGAAATGGGCCATTTGTTTAAGGCCACCCCGACTAGTTCTTCCTTTTCATGTAAGCACGCTCTGTCCTCTTCTGCTGGAGTTGGAGGAATTTGTTTTGATGCAGCCATTTGCCAGTTGCATACTCTTAGGTAAGCTTCAACATCCCCAGGCTTCAGCTCCCCATCAGTCAAACAGGGCATCATAATTTCCACGTGGCACAGTGTTGGGAAGATTTATCGGGTCAATGTATGTGAAAGGGCCTATATTTCATTTTACTGTTTTGCAAGGCCTTGTCAGAATGGAGTTCCTAACGCAATGTGTAATCCACCCAAGATAACAGATACCAGAATGTTCTACGCTCTTGGGGTGTCACTGACAGTGTTAGCCTCCCATAATCGCGGCCTATGTGCTTTACTGAAACTGCATCTGAAAGTTCATCACCTTTAGGAAATTCGGACAAGATTTATTTGCCTTTGTATAGTACTTTACAGCTGTCAGAGAACTTAGCAACAATAATCTAATTTGAATCCCCTTGCAAACCTTCTGGGGTAAGGCACATTTTATTATGTTACAGATGACATAAATGAGGCTCAGAGAGAGTGATATAAAGAGAGAGCCAGGCGTGGGGACTCACGCCTGTCATTCCAGCACTTTCGGAGGCTGAGGCGGGCGGAGCACGAGGTCAAGAGATCGAGACCATCCTGGCCATGGTGAAACCCCATCTCTACTAAAATACAAAAAATTAGCTGAGCGTGGTGGCATGCACCTGTGGTCCCAGCTACTCAGGAGGCTGAGGCAGAGGAATCGCTTGAACCCAGGAGATGGAGGTTGAGCCGAGATCATGCCACTGCACTCCATTGCGGCGACAGAGCAAGACTCCGTCTCAAAAAAAAAAAAAAAAGAAAGAAAGAAACTGAGGGCTGGGTGCGAGTTGTTCACACCTGTAATCCCAGCACTTTGGGAGGCTGAGGCAGGAAGATCACTTGACGTCAGGAGTTCAAGAGCAGCCTGGCCAACATGGTGAAACCCTGTCTCTAATAAAAATACAAAAATTAGCTGGGCACAGTGGCAGATGCCTGTAATCCCAGCTACTAAGGAGGCCGAGGCAGGAGAATCACTTGAACCTGGGAGGTGGAGGTTGCAGTGAGCAGAGATGGTGTCATTGCACTCCAGCCTGGGTGACAGAGACTCTGGCCTCAAAAAGAAAGAAAGAAAGAAAGAAACTAAGGCTCTAAGCAGACAAATAATAAACAGCAGAGACCAGGAGTAGATTACTTCTGGACTACCTTAAGACTAATGAAGTGAGAGGTAGCTTCCCTCATCTCAATCTGCCTAGGTTTGGAATTCTTGAATCTGTTTCCTCAGTCTTGTTTTGCATCCTAGTAAAACGCATCCCACTTCTAAAATAATTTTTCTGTTGAAATAATAACAGCAGGCAGGGCACAGTGGCTCACACATGTGATCTCAGTACTTTGGGAGGCTGAGGCAGGTGGATCACCTGAGGCCAGGAGTTTGAGACAGCCTGGACAACATGGAGAAACCCTGTCTCTACTAAAAACACAAAAATCAGCTGGGTGTGGTGCCAGGCGCCTGTAGTCCCAGCTACTTGGAAAGCTGAGGCCGGAGAATCGATTCAGCCTGGGAGGCAGAGGTTGCAGTGAGCTGAGATGGCTCCACTGCACTCCAACCTGAACAACAGAGCGAGACTCTGTCTCAAAAATGGCAACAAAAAGAAATAATAACATCGGCAAAGTACTTTATCGTTTGTAAAATACCTTAAAATTGATGGAATCATTTGATTCTTATACTAATCTCCGGGGTAAGTAGAACAAACATGGGTTATTCTATTTTTCAGATGAGGAAATAGATGTAAGAATTGAGCTGGATGCGGTGGCGTGTTCCTGTAGTCCCAGCTTCTTGGGATGCTGAGGTGGGAGGATCGATTGAGCCCAGGAGTTCTGGGCTGTAGTGCACTGTGGAGATCGGGTGTCTGCACTAAGTTTGGCATCAATATGGTGACCTCCTGGGAGTGGGGGACCAGTAGGTCGTCTAAGGAGGGGTGAACCAGCCCAGGGCGGAAACGGAGCAGGTCAAAACTCCCGTGCTGATCAGTAGTGGGATCGCGCCTGTGAATAGCCACTGCACTCCAGCCTGGGCAACATAGCGAGACCCCGTCTCTAAAAAAAAAAAAAAAAATTAAGACCTGCCCAATGTCAAACCACCAAGGAGCAGAGTTGGAACGGGAACCTGGCTTTCTGGGCAGCAACGCCCGTGCCTTCTTATAGGTCCATTATCGTTGTTAGACTTTTATTATGCTTCTATTGTGCTATGTAATTCATTTCTAAAAATTCAAATTAGCCTCTTGTAGACATTCATTAAAACACATTTGTTGAGCACCTGTGTAAACTGCTCACCATCTAGTTGGGAGAAACGTAAATAAACAGTCATGAAAACAAAACATACTTTGCAATTTGGAGACTTAATAAATGTTTTTGATGACAGCGTGATGACAGCTTGTACTCCAAAGTTAAGGACACAATGGACTTTTGTAAAATGAGAGAGAAAGCAGCCACACGTATATAATGTGTGTACCCTCCCCTCCACGCACCACTGAAATCATCTGAATTTTACATTTCAATAAGTAACTGGCATCTTCCTGGCGTGTTAATCTGTAGGAAATTATAGGCTGTAGTGTGTAGTACATTATCAGAGAATGTCAAGTAGATTACAGTATTATGTTACTTTGATGTCACTGCCCAGGATTGCTTTGGTCTTTTCCTTACTAACTGATACATTTACTAGATCTCATTTCAACGTCATGGAAGAAAAGATAATTTAGAATAATTTCCTTTTTAAACAGCATATTTCTTGCTTCATAATAAAGACTTTGCTTACTTCTGTCCTCTTGCTCTTTTGGGGTCATGATGGGTTGTTGCTAACCCTTCTCAGTTCTCCAGAGCAACACGGGACCTGAAGCCGGCTAGAAAAGAAGGAACAGGTCAAAGATGAGAGCAAAGATTAAAAAGAACAGTGTGTTTAGAGCACTCGATCTGGAATCTAAAAAAACAAAAGAGTAAAACTCCCCTGTGTAGCGAAGAGCTGATTTTAGCCAAAGAGAGGTCTGGCTTTGGCCCCTGGCTACTGGGAGATGATCTCTAGGCCCCTGGAATGTTCTGCCTGATAGGAATGTCATTGTTTGCCTGGGGAGTTTGGCCACTAGATGCTCGAATGATGTGATTTATAATGGGGGCTTTGAAACCACCACATCAGTTCCAGCCACCATAGGGACTGGAGAGCAAAGGTCAGTCATGCAGGCAGTATGTGGTCAAGCTCCAGCAAGGGCTCTGGATGCCAAGGACTTGGGCAAGCTTTCCTGGTGGCCGTGCACTGCCACACCTGGTAGCTGGGAGGGGCAGTGATGTCTGGAACTCCGCAGGAGAAGATGGCCAAAACGTCCCCGTCGCTTTTCCCAGACTTTGCCCTCTGTATCTGTTCTCTTGGCTGGTTCCAAATTCAGACCCCTTTGCTACAATACACGTTTAATTGTATTACAAGTATAGTGCCCTCCTGAGTTCTGTGAGTCACCGTAGCAAATTATCAAACCTTCAGGGATAGTGGAACCAAGCCTGAACTGGCTACCGGTGTCTGAAGTGAGGGCAGCCTGGTAGAGGATGGGTCCTCACCCTGCAAAGTTTGCCCTAACTCCAGGCAGTTGGGGTTAGACATCTCGGCATTTCCCAAAGCCTGCTTTTAGATTTAGATTTTGACACTTTCTAGCTTGGTTACTTGTCTCGGCTTTTTTTTTTTTTTTTGAGATGGAGCCTCGCTCTGTTGCCAGGCTGGAGTGCAGTGACACAATCTCAGCCCACTACAACCTCCGCCTCCTGGGTTCAAGCGATTCTCCTGCCTCAGCCTCCCGAGTAGGTGAGATTACAGGTGAGTGGCACTATGCCTGGCTAATTTTTTTGTATTTTTAGTAGAGGTGGGGTTTCACCATGTTGGCCAGGTTGGTCTCAAACTCCTGACCTCAAGTGATCCACCCACCTCGGCCTCCCAAAGTGCTGGAATTACAGGCATGAGCCACCGCACCTGGCCAGCTTCAGTTTTTCTAATCCTTAATCTGGGGGTCATAGTTGTCTGATTTTCTTTACAGGGTTAGTTATGAAGATCAAAAATTAAATTGTGTGTGTGTGTGTGTGTGTGTGTGTGTGTGTGAAACTGTAAAAGACCTATCAAAGGTATTACTTTATTACAATGGAACAAAATGGTGGGGCTAATGTGGAGATGTACATGTATTAGGTAAGCTAGGCATCAGCCAGAATCTCCATTGACCAGTAGCTCACCGTTGTCACAGGGGCCGTGATGACATTCTGGGTCTCTGAATATCAGAGACGTTCCGGACCCTGTGTCTAGCAGTCGTTAGAATGTCTGGATATTCTCCCTCTTCCAGGTGACAGTCCTCCAGGACTGTGGAATTATGACAGTGCACACTTGCTGTGACGTCGCAGGGGCCTTCCTCCCGGGGACTCCGCCACAGTTTCCATTCAATAGATTTCAGGTCTGAAAATGTCTCAGGTATAGGAAATGAGAAGGAATCATGACTTTTTTTTTTAGTGTTTTCAAAACATAAATTTTATTTTAAATTGTAATAAAAACAACATTTTTGGCTGGGTGTGGTGGCGTGCACTTGTAGTCCCAGCCACTTGGGAGGTGGAGGTGGGAGGATAGCTTGAACCCAGGAGGTCAAGGCTGCAGTGAGTTGAGATGGTGCCACTGCACTCCAGCCTGGGCAACAGAGCGAGACCCTGTCCCAAAAAATTTAAAAAACCACACAGGAAACAACATTTATCATCTTAACACTTTGTAAGTATACACTTCCATAGTTTGAAGCCTATTCACAGCGTTGTGCAGCTGAGCCCTAGATTTGCAAGACCGCCCCATACCCGTTCAACAACAACTCCAAATTCCTCTCCGCCCCCGGCTCCTGGCAGCCACCATTAAAATATTCATAGGAACACTTTATGTGCCTATGAATCTGACTACTTTAGATATCTCATATAAATAAAATCGTACAGTATTTTTTTCTTTTTGTGACTGGCATATTTCACTTAGCATAATATCCTCAAGTCTCATCCATGTTGCAGTATGTGACAGAATTTCCTTCCTTTTTTATATTTTTGAGACAATCTCACCCTGTCGCCCAGGCTGGAGTGCAGTGGCACGATTTCGGCTCACTGCAACCTCCGCCTCCCAGTTGATTCTCCTGCCTCAGCCTCCTGAGTAGCTGGGACTACAGGCGCCCACCACCGTGCCCGGCTAATTTTTGTACCTTTAGGAGAGACAGGGTTTCACCATGTTGGCCAGGCTGGTCTTGAACTCCTGACCTCATGTTCTACCCGCCTCGGCCTCCCAAAGTGCTGGGATTACAGGCGTGAGCCACCGTACCCAGCCCAGGATTTCCTTCCTTTTTAAGGCTGAATAATGTACACTTTCCATTTTATTTGTTTTTCGTCCATCAATGGACACTTGAGTTGCTTCCACCTGGTGGCTGTGGTAAATAATGCTGGTGACAATATGAGTGTGCAAGTGTGTCAGATCCTTTCCATACCTTTGAAGTGGCATTGCTGGATTTTTAATTTTTTGGTGGACACTCAGATTTTTCCTCAGCAGCTGCACCATTTTATATTTCCACCAACACTGTACAAGTCTTCTAATTTCTGTACTTCAAGGCTTGACTGGGGCAACTGTGCTTAGCCTATCCTCGTGTGTTTGATTTGCCCTTGTTGGCTGGCTGTTAATTTTATCCCTAGGGATATCATGTTCTATTAATCAACTTAATTTCCCTGTGACTGGCTTCTTTATTTTTTTTGAGACAAGTTCTCACTGTCACCCAGGCTGGAGGGCAATGGCACCAGCCTAGGAGGCTCACTACAGCCTCCGACTCCTGGGCTAAAGGAATCCTCCCACCTCGGCCTCCCAAGTAGCTGGGACTATAGGTATATGCAAATATGTCTGGCTATTTTAAAAATTATTTTTGTAGAGACAGGGCTTGCTAAGTTGCCCAGGTTGGTCTCGAACCCCTGGCCTCAGGTGATCCTCCCACCTTGAGCCGGGATTATAGGCACCTGGCCTTGACCGGCAATTTGACATTAGGAGAGACAGGGTTTCACCATGTTGGCCAGGCTGGTCTTGAACTCCTGACCTCATGTTCTACCCGCCTCAGCCTCCCAAAATGCTGGGATTACAGGCGTGAGCCACCGTACCCAGCCCAGGATTTCCTTCCTTTTTAAGGCTAAATAATGTACATTAAGGTAATTGTGACCTCCTGGCTTCTGTTGTTGCCGCCTGGCCTTTATTGCTTGGCACTGGGGAGCAGGGCCAGTTGTTTCCATTGCTGTCAACAATCCCAGCTTCGTTATGACCTCCTCTACCATCATCCCTGGCCTGCGGAGGGCAGGCCCCGCTGTCTGTGCAGCTCCCATTTTGTTTATTGAAGCTGGTGCTCCCTTCACCAACGCCATGGTAAAGAGTGTGTCTTCCATGGAAGATAAGCCCACGGTGAGTCCTCGGGCCTCAAATAATACATTCCAACATGTCTACTCTCCTAAACTTTTAAATCTCTTCCTCCACTGCTGACGTGGAGAAAGCATTGAAATTCAAGCATTTCAACTGCGCGGCGTGGGTCATTACTTTTTCAAGACTTTTAGAAGCACAGTAATATTCATATATCTGAACTATTTCCTGGGGTCCTTGCTGGAGTGTAAATCCCGTATCCCAAGGAAGTTCCACCAAATTAATAAACTTTCTGACCCAGGTTTCTATTCTGATATCCTCAAAACTCTAGATCCAGCTGGGCACGGTGACTCACACCTGTAATCCCAGCACTTTGGGAGGCTGAGGAGGGTGGATCACTCGAGGTCAGGAGTTTGAGACCAGCCTGGCCAATATGGTGAAATCATCTCTATTAAAAATAGAAAAATTAGCTGGGCATGGTGGCAGGCACCTGTAATCCCAGCTACTTGGGAGGCTGGGGCAGAAGTATTGTTTGAACCCAGGAGGCAGAGGTTTCAGTGAGCCGAGATCATGCCACTGCACTCCAGCCTGGGTGACAGAGCGAGCCTCTGTCTAAAAAAAGATAAAAAACAAAAACACAAAAAACACTAGTCCATGGGAGCCTCCCCTGCGCCTGCCAGTACATGCTGGGTTTAGTTCCTTTCTTCTCTGTACGGCCCAGCACGTTCCTGGCTGAATTACACGGTGACTTATGGCCCGTTATTCTGGCAGCCAGAAGAGGAAATGGGGCATCTGGAGGGTCTGTTGTTTCAGGGAGAGATCTCTGCATTGCCTTTCCTGGACAGCAGGTGGTGCTAGCCCTTAATGAAGAGGGGTGGGCCCTACTTAGCAGAGAACGTGGGTTCAGAGGAATCTGGGAGCCAGAATCTTCAGGGACCTCCACCATCCGTTCATGTGTTGGGATCCCAGCCCAGGTTTTCTCAATCAGGGCCTTGATCAGCACCAGACGGATATACCTTGGCTGAGGGCTCGAGCTACCTGCCTCAGGTTCAGCGGGGTGTTTGTGAAGCTCCGCATTGCTAGCAATTTCTGAGTTGGGTCTGTCTTTTCCTGCTCTTTTATTGCAGGAGATAGCTTTGCAACCGGGCCTCACACTTGGGTTCGGTTGTTTGCTGACTGCCCTTCCTTATCTCTCTACCACACCAGTGCAGCTGAGTGACAGCCAATTCCTTTGTCCCTGTGTGCTTTGTTCTCCTGTGCTTTTTGTGTGTGTTTTAATTTAAAAATGGACACACTGTAAGTGCACATCTTTATGGGGTACAATTTACCTCTGTGCTTTTCAAAGGCCTGAACCGTCTCACTGGCCAGGTGGTCCCTGCCATCAGCTCATTCTCCTAAATTATCACCTGGGAAAGCTTTCCTTGCTGGAGACTCTTCTAGGTTCTATTGCTTTTTCTTCAAATTTTGCTTGCAAACGGAAAAGTTCCTTTTTCAGTTCCTCTTTCCTGCAATACCTTATCAATCACAGCTAAGAAAAGCCTGTTGCCACTTTTAATATTCTGCCTGGAAATCTCTTTAGCTGCCTCCAATAGATTTATTAGGTACATTTTCTAGCTCCCAAGATACCACAGGTGACGGTTTTGTGAGTTATTCTACCACCGTGTCACGCAGCTGAGCTTCCTCCTGTCTCTGAGAGCAGTCTTCTCCCTGCTCATCCAGACTCAGCAAGTCTCCCTGCTGCCCTTCTCGGCTGCCTGCTGCTGGGTCCCAAGGTCAACGCCACGTTTCAGGTTTAGTTAGGGCAGCTTCCCACTTCCAAGACACAACTTTATTTTAGTATCCATTGCTGAGTAACAAACCCCCCCAACACCTAGTGACTTAAGACAGCAGTGACTTGTTAGTTTCTCGCAGTGCAGGGGGCTGGCTGAACCGCGCTGGTCTCTGGTCTTGCCTGTGTGCTGCCTCCAGCTGTGTCTGGCTGGAGGCTTGGATGGGACAGCTCCATGTCATTTCATGGTCTCACAGTTAGGATGCTCACCCAGGCTTCTTAGAAGCAGCTGAACTTTAAGAATCAAAGAGTGGAAACTCTAAGACCCTTTAAGGCCTAGGCCCTGGTACTTAAACAGTGCATGTTCTTTGTTCTGTGGGACAAAACCAGTCACGGCAAACCCAGATTCAAGCAGCAGTTGGAGAAAGCAATACCTCTCAAAAGGGAGGAACAGCAAACTCACATTGCAAAGGAGCATGGAGGGAGGCTGGTTCACTGAGGATCCTCATTTAGTCATCTAGTACATTTACAGTAAGTTTAAGATGCATATTAGACTCCAGGTAAAGGTGTCAAGTTGGCCCTTAGCTCTAAGTGTCTTGATCCCAGAGAGGGAGCTGTACGCTGGAGAAATAAATCTGGGACATGTATCAACACAGAGATTTGGTTCTTCTAATCGTCCTGCCCTCAGCATTTCTGGCTGCTGCGTAAGTCTGGACTGTGCATGAGGCATGGGGCTAGGGGAGTGCGGCCCTCTGCAGCCAGAGCTGGGTGGAGGCTGGGGGAAGAGAAACGTTCTGTTTCTGAGGTGGCTCCGACCCCACTTCCCTATTTGTGCACAGAGCATTCCACTAGTGTTCTCCTTCCCCCTTCCACCTTCATAGAGCCAAAAACACGAGGGACGACCCTCAGGACAAGCGGCTTGCATGCCAAGGACACAGGACAGGAAGCTATGCCATTGATTTGTGTTGCCACTTGGAGTGAGGAACCTTGGGAAGGAAGGGGCTGTTTGCTGTCCTGGTTTTTGTATCTGGAAGAAGGAAAAGCAAGAAAGGGCATGAGCCTAGTATTTCTGAAAGAAAGGGGTGATTTCTGAGCCATCTCAAACCAGCAGGAAGGACAGGGGGATAACCCCAACTTATCCAAAGCAGGAAGCAAAGAGAAGGGAATGGGCACCAGAGACCACGACCCCGGTCAAGGGTTGTAGTGCTACTTGCTTTTCCATGAGTTACTTTTCCTCATGTGAAGTCCTGATGAAAACCGCCCTGTGCCCGTGGTTTCTACAGCTGCACCAGCCTCCACGCTTCTGATAGATCAGGAGGAGCTGGGACTGTATTCTCCAATTGTTCCCCAACCTTAATGCACGTAACTAGTGTGTTCTCCACACTTACTGACCCTCCAAAATCCCATTTTTAAACTGGTCCTGCTAATTTTTGCATTCTTCCCATCCTTGCTTCCAACCCCAGGGTTGGGGTGAGGCTGAGCTGGGCATGTACAAGACTTCCTGGCTCTATCTCTCATTTCCTGAGCAGAGCTGGGCTGCACTAATTGACCTCGAGGGTCTCAGCTGTGCTAAGTTGGGTGTTTGTTAGATCTCGCTAGGCTTGTAATTAGTGCAGGGAATCTAGGTCAGAGGCAACAGGTTGGAGCGATGGTCTCCCCGGGGCATAACTAAAGGTGGGGAATAGCAAACAGGCTCCTCATTCTGTGGGTGGGGTGAGCCAGCGGAGGAACGGTGGGACTTGTGTCACACACAGAGACAGACACGGTCACGTGCAGAAAGGCGGTCAAACCCTGTGGTGTATGTGTGTGTATCAGAGTATGCGTGTATGTGTATGTGTGTGTGTATGTGTATATGAGTGTGTGTGTATGAGTGTATGTATGTGTATGTATATGTGTGTATGAGTGTATGTATATGTGTATGTGTGTGAATGTATGTATGTATGTGTGTGAGTGTATATGTGTGTGTATATGTGTATGTGTGTGTGTATGAGAGTGTGTGTGTGTGTGTGTGTGTTCGCTCCCGCATTTACTCGTGTTTCTTTCCAACCTCTCCATATATGGTGTGGCTCTAGAGCAGGCTGGGGATTGGCTGCTCCTGTTGGGAGACTGGGAGGTAGGAAGGAAGCAGAGAGAAAGGAACCCAGCGTAGGGAAGGGAGTGACAAGGGGGTAGGCAGCTGCCGAGCTTGAGGGTTGCAGAAGGGAGCTGGGACTGCTTGCCCGGGAGGTTTAGATAGGGGAGAGATTCATAGCGACTCATCTCCTGGGAGAATGAGGCAAATTTACTAGTGGCAGAGGGGTTGGGAGAGCGGCTGGGGAAGGAGGTGAGAGCTGTTTCTCAGCACTGAGTGGTTTGTGAGGGCCAGGGCAGGAGTTAGAGAAATTTAGGTTTTTCTTTTCTCCCTGGTCAACCGATGCTGTGGAAACAGCAGGGAAATCAACTCATCAGCGTTCCAGGCCAACAGCCCAGACGTTCTTCCTGACAGAGGGGGCCAGGACGGCACTGTTCCTTCATCCCTCCCCAGGCCCCCGGCTAACACTGATGGGAAAGGATGGGAAAAGTTGAGGAAAACGTCACTGAAATGTGAATTAAGATTTCGTTCTTGAACTGACCCTACCCTCACTCCATCTCAACCCTGCATTCTGGGTTCTCCCGTCTCCCCATCCTAGGGCCTCTGGGGGGCGCTTCCCTTTGCTTCATCTGTGTAAGAGAAGGGTGCAGGGCGGCTGGGAGGGGAAAGGAGGGAGAACAAGTGCGCCCGGACAGCGTCTGGGGGCAGCCGTGTGCTGAGACAGTTGCCCCACACAGCTACGGAGCTCTGCGTCCCTACTCAGCCAGCCCATCTGCCACTCATCACAGTTACCTGGGCGCGGAAGGGAAATACTGCAGGCAGAGGGGCTGGAATGATGGAGTGAGGGAAGAGGCGCTGGGAGGAAGGGAAACAAGAGTAAGAGCCTTCCCATCCTCCTGTCACAGTGCCCAGGCACAAATACAAATGCTTCCTCAACAGAAGTCATGCCAGCAGCCTACCACAACGGTGCACCTTAGGTGATTTTTCGAGTGGGAAGCCTGGCTCCGTGCTAAGCTCTGAAGCTCTTGAAGACCAGGGACCTTGCTTTGGTCCCCCTTTCTGGCTCTAGCCTGCAGCGCAGTATCTGGTGCGTGATGTTCCTCTGAAGAGAGGGGTCCTGCACAGCCTGCGGCCTGGATCTAGCTAAGCGGCGGTGGCTGACCCCACACTGGAGGCCGCATTCCCCCTGCGCTCCTTCCACCTGGGCTGGCTGCTCACCGCCCAGAGCCTCACCAGTCACAGTAGCCACAGCAGTCACTTTCTGACGGACAGGCACTTTCCACATCGTCCTCACGCATCCACTAAGCTCTGAAGTTTGCAGGTGAAAAAACTGATACTCGGAAAGCGTATGCCTTGCCCTGGGCCTCATAATCAAGCAGTAACAGAGACTTTGAATCCAGATCGATCTGGTTTCAAAGCTGGGCTCATTTCACCACCCTATGGCCTGGATGTTCCAGTAACTGAACTGGAAGCTGTCGGTTTGGGAGCCTGAAGACCCCAGGAGCCCAGCGCCCAGCTCTTCTCATCCTGCCTCGAGGTCCCTCATCTTTCTCTTCTGCTTCTCTCACCTGTGCCTCTCCTGTCTCGTGTCTCCCTCCACCTTCAGGCTCCCCTGGGAGCCATGGATAACTGGCATGCTGGGATACACACGTCATTTGTGCTTTTGTCTTTTCCCTCATTATGTGGGAGCAACAAGGAAGAAAAAACGGAAAATGCTGGTAAAATACAAATACAGAGACTTGTAAAAATAAGGCATAATTTTAGCTTAGACTTCCAATATTTTTGCCAACGGATGGCTCTGGTGACCGTGCTTAGGGCGTGGAGAGTGCAGCTATTTGTAGGACGGGAAGTCTGGAAGCCTGGGTCCCCACCTCCTCCTCAGGGAGACCGTGGGAATGACAAGAAGGTGGCACCCTTGTGCGCTTTCCCTCACTACACTGGGATCCGCATTCCTCAAGAAGGAGACTAGGTAACTAAAATTGAGAGCTCGGGACAATCTCCACGACACAGAGTGGCAAGCAACTAGAGAGAGCAAGAATTCCTCTGCCCCAGGGATGGTTAATAGCAGCGATAAGGTCCAGAGAAGAGCTGTGAAGAGATGAATGATTTCTGGAAAGAAGGGGACAGAGCCCCCGCATTTTGCCCACATGGGTTGGAGGAGTAACATCAGAGAAGAATGGGGATTCAAGGGCCTGCGTTTCTCCGAAAGGGTTTCCCCGCTCTTCCTCCTATCCCATCTTCCTAACATCAGGGAAGCCTCAAGGCCAGGTTTACATGAACTCAGCCTCGTTTCCTCCCCCTTCTCCCCTCTCATCCCTAGTGACTTGCTGCTGGGGAAGGGGATCAAGCAGCTGGCAGGGCACACTTCAAAATGGCTTCTAACCCCTCATTTACTTAATCCCTGAGGCTCTGTCCCCTTCTTTCCCAGAATCATTCAGATGTTCCTTTCACAACTATTCTTAGGGCCTCACCTGTTACTAAACCTGATCTCACACACTTCCGAGGGAGAAGCGAACAGTGAGTTGTGTGGGACCTATCGTAGACAAGAATGTTAGGAGGCCTTGCCATCCCTGAGGAGGCTGGGAGGTGGTGTGGTGGGCATCCAGATGTTTTTCTCAAGTGGGGGCTTGCTTAGTGCTGGAAGAGGTTTGAGGAAGGAGAGACGGAGGCTACAGGAAACCTTAACTCGGCTGAAAAGAGGAACCTGGAAACGTCTGGTTTACCCCTTCATCCTACCCAGCTTGCATCACAAATCAGTTTCGTTCTTAGTTCAGTTCTTCTGTGGGGTCTGTCTCTAGTTCCCTTACGTTAGGGCTCCGAATCAAATAACGAAACCAGTCTAATCCACCCAAGGTTGGACTGTTTTTTAAGACAAAGTTTCGGTCTTGTTGCCCAGGCTGGAGTGCAATGGCATGATCTCAGCTCACTGGAACCTCCGCCTCCCGGGTTCAAGTGATCCTCCTGCCTCAGCCTCCTGCACAGCTAGGATTACCAGTGTCCACCACCAGGCCTGGCTAATTTTTTATATTTTCAGTAGAGATGGGGTTTCACCATGTTGGTCAGGCTGGTCTCGAACTCCTGACCTCGGGTGATCCATCTGCCTTGGCCTCCCAGTGTTGGGATTACAGGTGTGAGTCACTGCGCCCGGCAAGGTTGGATCTTTGAGTCAGTGTTGGGAAGGGTGTGGAGGATGAAGGAAAGAAACACCTCATGTAAGAAAATCCAAGCAGCTCGATCTTAGAGACTGCTAGGAACGAGAAGCCAGTGCCTGGCTGGGGAGATTTAAACGCCACATATCCTCCTCAGGGCTGGGATAAATTTCATTTCCATGTGCACAGACAGGTGGCACTGGCCTCCATATCCCAAGAGTTGGGCAGCTGAAACTCCACCCTCAAACTGAAGGCCTCAGGTGGGACATAAGAGTAAATGCTCTTGGCCGGGCGCGGTGGCTCACGCCTATAATCCCAGCACTTTGGGAGGCCGAGGCGGGCAGATCACGAGGTCAAGAGATTGAGACCATCCTGGTCAACATGGTGAAACCCCGTCTCTACTAAAAATACAAAAATTTAGCTGGGCATGGTGGCGCCGGCCTGTAATCCCAGCTACTCGGGAGGCTGAGGCAGGAGAATCGCCTGAACCCAGGAGGCGGAGGTTGCCGTGAGCCGAGATCGTACCATTGCACTCCAGCCTGGGTAACAAGAGCGAAACTCCATCTCAAAAAAAAAAAAAAAACAAACAGTAAATGCTCTTGTCCCCCTCCCGCTCTAAACTCAGAAGCCCATTGTATCCTTGGGAGCAGCAGTGGACTCCCCCTGCCGTCTCAGGGGCAGGTGGTGTGTCGAGTGGCCAGACTGTCTTCACTGCGCATTCTGTCTCTGGCTGGGTAAAAGCTTCCTACTGCTTCTGTGGGCTCACTTCCTCAAACCCCAGGGGACACGGAAAGCAGGTGGGGAAACAAGAGTTGTAGTGGGGTTGGGCGTCAGCCAGAGCAATGAGTTTGTTTTTTTCTTTTTTTGATTGAGGTAAATAAAAAAGCTTTATCCAGCAACAAGGAGATAAGAGTCTGTCCACCCCCATGAGTTCTGGGCCCCACCCCTGCCCTCACATCAGGCTCTTCCGGTACTGACTGTGAGGGGTGGTCTGTCTGAGGTGGGAGTCGGGGGTCTGCAGGTCCATCTGTCTGTACAGGTCCCTCAGCTCCCTGACCTCCTGCAGCACCCTCTTCGCCTGGCTCCAATTCGATGACGCCTCTCCCAGCAGCCGCTCTGTCTCCAGCAGCAGCTGCTCTGACTCAGAATCCGGCGGAGACCCAGGGGGGTCCTTGGCCTTTCGCTTCCCATCCCCCAGGCCGTGAACCTCTGCCAGCAGCTCCTGAGTCTTCTCCAGTTTCCTTGCTACCAGGTCCTGGATCCGGGACAGCTGCCCCGGGTTGGGAAGGACAGGGGTTGGGGGTTCCTCAGCCCGCAGCTGGAGGGTGCGGGGAGGGGCAGCGTCCCGCTGAGACAGGATCTCCTCCAGGGAGGCACAGCGGCCTTTCTCTGTGGGAGCCAACTTCTTGGGTGCCTGGGGGGTGTAGGTGGCCCCCTTGTCTGGTTTCTCCCAAGGTCGGGAGAGGCTGCTTGCCCGGTCTGCGGAGGGCTGGATGCGGTCCGAGTCTGCCCTCCGCCGGCTCCCTGCCAGCTGGCCCACAGACTTGTCCAAGTCAACCCGAAAGCTGTCAGCACAGGAGGTCGGTTCCTCAGGGGAAGGGTCTTCCTCTTGGATCAGGTCCAAGGTCAGCATTCCATCTGAGGTAGAGGTGGAAGCCTGCGGAGGAAGCGGGGATGAGAGGGGAACGCTGTCATCAGGAGGATTTTAGGAATGACTACCTAAAACACAGGCGCAAGCTGTGGTCATTTTCCTCTACGAGCCTTCCTTGAATGAGAAGTACTTTTTCTTTTTTTTTTTTTTGAGGCAGAGTCTTGCTCTGTTGCCCAGGCTGGAGTGCAGTGGCACAATCACTCACTGCAAACTCTGCCTTCTGGTTCAAGTGATTCTCCTGCCTCAGCCTCCCAAGGAGCTGGGACCACAGGCACCACCACGCCTGGCTAACTTTTGTATTTTTAGTAGAGACAGGGTTTCACCATGTTGGCCAGGCTGGTCTCAAACTCCTGACCTCAAGTGATCCACCTGCCTCAGCCTCTCAAAGTGCTGGAATTACAGGCGTGAGCCCCTGTGCCTGGCCAAGCCCTCCTACTGAATGTGCTGTTTCTTACTCCTTTGATAGTGACTTGAATGTTTATTTTTATGTGATTTAATTTGTTGCTTGTTTCCCGTATTCTCCACTCTACTGCAAGCTTCCTGAGGAGTGTCCTCTTCCTCGGTATTGTGGACTCTGAGCATTAACCAGGGTTTGACACACACACAGGGTGCTCCCCATGGCGCACTGACTGTCCTCCTCCATCTGCATCTTCTGAGCCCCACACCTCAGCCCCCTTGCCTTATGATAAAATGTGTTCTCTTATTTAAAGAATACTGTAATTTTTAAAAAGTGATGAGTATTCAATACCATATATGTAGTTATACATATGTTGGTCACTCCTCACCGCAGCCTTTCGAGGCGGGCACGGTCACCGCCTGGCTTCACAGGTGGAGACATGCGATTTCAGGGAAGTACACAGGGGCTGACTGCAGTGAGACTCCTCCTCAGGTTCTGACTCCAAAGCCTGAGTTCTCTGTACTATACCTGACTGCCTCTCTCCCTAAAGACTCAGCGCTCAGAGGCACGAAAGAAACTACCACTCTGTATGTTTCAGGGGTTCACTGTGGCCTTTTCCCTCCAAATGCCTGTAGCACTGCGCTACCCGCTGAGACAGCCCCACACAGTAGCTTCTTTTTCACTTTCCTGTGGGTGTAACTCATTTTCTCCAAAAGAGGGTAACATTAATTGGCAGCAGGGACTTCTGAGCTCATAATGGTGCTGAGTACATCTTTTTGATTCAGATCAGGAAGGGGCATGGGGTGGAAGGACTTCCCTCGCCTATGATCTTGGCATCAAGGAGGCCTCCCACAGAAGCCTCTGGTGGCATACGGTTCTGAGACGGACCGACACAGAACTGGCCCGCTGGCAACGCTTACTTTACTACAGTCTCACGTACCACAGCCATCAGGTGTCCCCTTGTTGGGGGGCGACGGGAGTGCTGGATTTTCGCCCTGTCTCGAGTGGGGTGGGCAAGATAGCTGTCCTCCTCAACGGTGACCTGAAGAGAGGTACTGTGAGTCATGAGTGCTCTTCGGCAACTCTCTGTCCCAACCCAGCACCCCGAGACCTGAACACACGCCGACCCCATGCACTGCTTCCGAATGAATCCATGGGCAAGGGGATTTACTGGACACGAAGGGGCTCTTTAGGCTGACCCAAGCCTGGCTCCTGCATCAGGAACCAGGGAAGAGGCAGTGTCAGAAGAGATGTGAGAGAAGGTCGGAAAAAAACAGGATTTTTACAAGGGAGATGAAGCAGAGCTGGTGGGGGAGCGAGTGAATGGGGCCTGCACAATAATCCTCCCTCCATCAGTGAGTCTGGCTGCTCCCTCTGCCCAGCGTCCCTCCCTCTCCCCGCAGTGAGCCCCCTGACCTCATCCAAGATACGGTTCTTGGCTCGGGTGATGGCGGAGTTGAGGGCATTGATCCACGATTCCTTCTCTTCTGGACTCACTGCCAGGAAGATCAGGTTGGGTGCCTGTGAGGGAAGATTCCTGTTTCAGCCAGGGTTTTAGAGGTGGTGCCTCACCTTGACAGTAAAGAAATAAGAGATTATAATCCCACTTTCTCAGACCCAGCTCGTAGAAGAAGAGAGATTCTGCTTCCAGAGTCATCCATAACTTAAGGAAACCCAGCTTCTATTCCTGCAAAATGTATAGCCAGGAGGTTGTTTTAGAAATGACCAAGGAAGAACTAAGAAGGATACTGAGTATTAATATGGTATTGGAGATATTCAGAGGATGTCTGATGAAGGACAGGTATTAAAATACAAATCTTTCAATGTTTGAAGAAATAGAATGTGACAGGAGGGTTCCCTGAGACAAGACGAATTAATTCAACTTCACCTATCGGGGTACAAGTACAGGGATTTTCTTCTAAGGGATATATATACACATACATATATGTACGTGCACATGTGGGTATAATAGAGAAAAATAGGGGCCAGGTGCGGTGGCTCAAGCCTGTAATCCCAGCACTTTGGGAGGCCGAGGCGGGTAGATCACGAGGTCAAGAGATCGAGACCATCCTGGTCGAAATGGTGAAACCCCATCTCTACTAAAGATACAAAAACTTAGCGGGGCATGGTGGCGCGCGCCTGTAATCCCAGCTACTCAGGAGGCTGAGGCAGGAGAATTGCCTGAACCCAGGAGGCGGAGGTTGTGGTGAGCCGAGATCGCGCCATTGCACTCCAGCCTGGGTAACAAGAGCGAAACTCCGTCTCAAAAATAAATAAATAAATAAATAAAATAAAAATAAAAAGAGAGATTATATCTGTAGAGGTGATCTTTGTGGCTAAACAGGTTAAAGGCTGGCCTGCCTGGGAGGAAGGAAATGGCCACAATATTCTCAGGTGAAATGATAAAGCCAGCGGGAGAGCGATTCAGGGCCTCTGAGCCAAGACTGCTGAGAGAAGCTGGGGGAAGGGTTCTCCCCGGTCCCCCCAGCCCGTCCCTGTTCCAGTGGCCAAGGCAGCCGGAGAACGTACCGTGTTGCCCGGCTGTTTGGAGTGGGCGAGAGTGAACTTGCTGTGGTTCTTCTTGCTCCTGCTCTTGGACTTCCGGAGCTCCTCACACTTCTCGTAGTCACTCAGGTCAAATACCTCTTGAATATTTTTCTCATCTTTCACCTAGGAGACAGTGGGGTGAGGTGAGGAGGATAAAATTATTTAGCCCTCCACCCAGACTGTTAGTTTACATCATCTTGGGAAGCAGAGGAAGCCTGAGCAGAGGGAGGGATAGCAGGAGAGGAGGGGCCATCCTGCCCCAAGCCTACAAGGCCGCACGTGGAGGGGCGGCTGGGGCAGCCCCAGGTCCCAAACACTCAGGCACGTTTCTGTTGAACCCCTTCTCTTTACTCTCCTCAGCCAGGCTGCCATTTCCAGAGCCCACTGCCTGTCTTCACTCACTGCCTCACTCTTTTCCTTAAGGACACCGCTTACATGTTCTAAGAAGGCTCCTGTCTTTAAAGGGACATGGCAGGTGGTTGATCCATCACCCTCAGGTAAGACAGGCGTGTATGGCCCTTGATGGTCCCCAGAAAGAAGATCGAGGCTGGGCCAGTACTGGGGCGTCTGGGGAGAATGAGGGGCTGCCTCTGGCCTCCCCACCTGCCCGTGTGCAGTGTAGCTCTCCTGCCTCACCTCGCTCCCTTCTCTGACATGTACATTATAGAGACTCATCGTCCTTGTTCATTTCGGGAGCATCGTCACCACAGGACCGCAGCCCCCCGTGTTCAGTTTGCTGAGTTTGTCCCGAGAAGCTGAAAACTACAATTACAGTTCCTACCCTTCCCTCCTCCCTCCAAGGTACTGTGACAATCCAAACTCCTCCAAGACCCGAAAAGCCATTTCATTCGGCCCCCGTCTCTAGACAAGAATGCAGTTAGACTCTCCCTGGAAGACGAAACTATAGACTTGGAAAAAGTATTCTGTTACTTTTTGCTATTATTCCAGTTTGAGTGCCTGGGACCCCTTTACTGCCAGGAAGCTCTTCCTTGTATGGAAACTTAGCCCTCCCTGCTGTAGATCTGTCTTACACTCTGGTTCTGCCTTTAACAGCTTCAAGCAACACTGAGCTCTTAACACTCCCGCTGAACGGCTGCTCAAGGCCGCACTCCTAGCGACCTCCTCCAACCCCAGCTAGGCTTTCTGCGCGCTGCACAGAGGCTCCATGAACATTTCCTTGCAGGTCCCTTTTACACTGATCACAATGTTTTCTCCTTTCCTCTAAGGTGGTGTCCCTGTAACTCTGGGACTCTGAAGCGGTAGCTTATGGATTTGTTTTGGCTGGCAAGGACCGAAGTTACAGAGAAGGGACTTAGTTACAAGCCCAGACCGGGCCGTGCGTTCACCCTCTGTGACTGGAGCCCAGAGGATGGCGTGAGAAATGAAAAGCACCAGCACTCGCCTCATTAAAACCAAACAGAAGAAAGTAGCCTCATGTCTTCCTTGGATGACACCTACCCACCCTGACTGCAATTATTTCCCAGAGGAGTCCCTGACTTCCCAGGCTCTGTATTACAACTCGTGTGCATGGAGGTGAACTCATCTATCTTCTGGGTTCCTGGCAACCTGGAGGTGGGGAAGCGGTTCCCCCTTCCATTACCCAGGCCATCTACAGCCTTGTATCTGCCCATCCTTCTGAACTGCTGCTGGACCTGGAGGCTGATGACCACAGGGCCCCATTCAGGTGAGTGACTGCTTGTACATCCACCTCCACTTGTTCCAGCAAGGCTTGGCTCCTCCAGGGCCCCCACTTTCCAGGGTTCCCTGGCTTTGGGCTGGAAAGCGACCAGAGGTCTTGAAGGACTACGGGTGGAAGCAGGAGAAGGTGCTGGCAAGGGGTGTCCAAGAACAATTCCCAGAAACACGGGGCAAGAATGTAGGACGATGCATCATCCCTCCTCTCCCCCTGCTTCTCCAGAGTTGAGACTATCAGCAGAGTCCAGATACCATGGAGAGGAAAGTGCTGGGTGTGTGAATGTCGCCAGGGGAAGAGAGTTAACTTATTCTGTTTTCCTTAGGGGAGAGGAAGGAAAGGGAGTTTTTTTGGCTTGCAAAGAGACTGATAAGGAGCTCCAGGAGCAGGACACGCTGACAGAGGTTAGCTCTTGGTGGTAATGGGGAGGGTGGGAGAGTGGGTGAGGGAAGCAGCAGGACAAGGACATTCCAGTGCCTGGGAAGATGGATCATGCCAGGAGCCTTGTTCTCCACTGCACTGTTCCTCCCCGCACTTGTCTAACTCCCAGTCTTAATTGTAACTACGCTTCTTCCAAATTAACCCTTCCTTTCCCGATTCTTTGCCCTTGACCACAGAAAGGGATTTTTTTCCACGCCTGTCCAAAGGGTTGCCTGAAACCCAATTTCCTCTACCATGAGGTCTTCCAAAAGTCTAGCTTCTGTTCTTACACATCAGCCCATGATCATAAGGTGCTCCAACTCTTTCAGAGAGGGTGCCCTTTAACTGAGAAGGAAGACAATGATTACGATTGAACACAGAACAAAAACTGAACACAGAACAAAGTCTATGGCAGAGGTGGTTGTGGAAGACCCTGCCTTTAAGAGAGGAAGTAACAAAAACTCTGGTGAAAATTCTGGGAGATAGGGTTAGGAATTTTCTACAGTAAATTTCTACAGTAAATGATGTAGATTATACTCAGCCTTAAAAGAAAATCTTGGCCAGGTGCTGTGGCTCATGCCTATAATCCCTGAATTTCGGGAGGTTGAGGCAGGAGGATCACTTGAAACCAGGAATTTGAGACCAGCTTGGGCAACATAGCAAGACCCCTACCTTTGTATAACTGAGTTATTTAAAAAAAAAAAAAGAAAGAAAGAAAGAAAAGAAAAGAAAAAAAAGGCAAGACCTCACGTCTACAAAAATAAAAAAAATTTAGCTGGGTGTGGTGGCACATGCCTGTAGTCCCAGCTCCTCAGGAGGCTGAGGTGGGAGGATTGCTTGAGCCCAAGAGTTCAAGAGAGCAGTAAGCTACGACTGCGCCACTGCACTCTGGCCTGGGCAACAGAGTGAGACCCTGTCTCTGAAAACAAAAAAAAAAAAACAAAAAAACCAACTAACAACCCCGTCTTGACACCATTGGCCCTGGAACTTTTCACAGGCGGGCAGAATAAAGCCCAGAGTCCTCTATCAATTTCACCTCTAACCCAGGCCCACTGCAGCATGGAAACTGGCTCTAAAAAAGCCTACTATCAATATGCCTAGTCCCTCTTTCCTATGCCTTTCCCGGAGACTGCCGGCTCCACGGCCAGCCAGATGCTCCTGACTCACAGGACACCAGACATCACCTCCTAGGCTGAGGACATTCTATCCTGTCCCCCGTCTTTGTACCCCTTCCTCACAAGCAAGGATCAACTGTGCTTTCGCCCCTAGACTCTGCTCTTTGGGCAAATACATATGACGGATGTCTTATTCCTCTTACCCTTTCACTATTATGTTTTTTTCTTTGACGTGTAGGAAGTTCTCCCTGATTGCTAACTAGCGTTTCCTGCAATTAAAAAGTTCGGGGAAGACAGGAGATATACTTTGACACTTGCTTTGTTTTTTTTTAAATTAGAAAGCCAGAAAATTGTGGAGAAAGCTTTCTGGAGGATTTGTGATTGGGTAGAGCTAACTCTTAAAAATAAATTCTGGTACGGCATGGTGGCTCATGCCTGTAATCCCAGTACTTTGGGAGGCTGAGGTGGGTGGATCACTTGAGGCAGGAGTTTGAGACCAGCCTGGGCAACATTGTGAAACACTGTCTCTACAAAAAATACAAAAATTAGCCAGACATGGTGGCACCCACCTGTAGTCCCAGCTACTTGGAGGCTGAGGTGGGAGGACTGCTTGAGCCTGGGAGGTGGAGGCTGCAGTGAGCTGGGATGGAGCCACTGAATTCCAGCCTGGGTGACAGCAAGAAAGCGCCCTCACCTCACTCCTAAGACTTTCCATCACCAATTCCTAGTACTGTGTAAACAGCTAGGTTTCAATATCCTTAAGAGGGATTCCTTGGCTCTGGCACAGCTTAGCTCTTCCCTAGATGCCTCAGTAGATGTTCTTTTAGATGAGTAGTCTGTCTTGGGCTGTGTGTGTTATCTGTTTCCATACCATAAAAGGTTTTATTTACCTAAATAGAATCTACTGAATAAGGGTGTCTACTGCAGAAAGCAGAAGAGGTTAAACTCGGGGAGGACTTCCCAGTTAACCCTGGGTGAGGGAACACAGAATCCCACCCCTGCTGGTGGAGGAAGGGCCACTCTAAGGGGTACACAGGACAGTCTCCCAGGCTATACTGACAGATATAGGCAGGGATTGGAATGATTTCTAATCACTGGGGGGGGGCAATTCTGATTTCTCAACATAAGTTATTGATCCCAAGACTTAGGGAAACAAGGGAGATGGGTTTGGATTCAATGATCGCAGCTCAGGTTTTGACAGTGTGGACTGTGGTTTTCATGATTAACTACAGAGCCGAAGCTATCCAAAGACATTCAGGGTTCGTTTTTCTCCCTTTTGATACACATGGGGGGTGGGCAGGAAGTGGGTAGAAAATGGGTTCCTTTCCTTTTTTAAATGGGGTGGGGGTGGGGAACATAGAGCATACTGGTTAGGGACACTGGCTTCAACTGCCACTCACAGACCCGAGGTCACAGGAGCCCGATGGCGGTGTGGTGTGCGTGATTTTCTGTGACTCAGTGCGGATGCGCAGCTGACAGGACCCGTGCACGTTCCTGTCACAGACAGGAAAGGGGAGGCTGTCTGGGTTAAGGTGGGGGAACAGGAAAGGGTGGCGAATAGGCTAAACTGTTTCAGCAGCAGTAAAAAAGAAGAGAAACCCTATATTCAGGAGGCCAGGTTAGGGTGGGAGGCAGCAAGGGGCACAGAACTTCTGGGACATCTTGGGAGGGGCTTATCATTGTTGTCAGAAAGGTATTTGCAAACAAAAAAACAGTGAGTAAGAGGCAAACTCAACTTCTACTTCTCACTCGGGTCCTTACACTTAAGGGTGACCTTTCTCTGCAGAGGAGATGGGGGTAAAGACTCAGGAGACCACTGTACTTGCCTTTGGAACAAAACGGGGGTGGAGTCAGCCAGGTGAGCCGTGGTGGACCGACAAAGTGGGGGGCATGAGAAAGCGGAGAGTTAGAGGCAAGAGGCACCCACCTCCTTGTCGGAGATGTAGAGCTGGTCCCCCTTCAGCATCACATAGCGGTTTTTCCAAATCTCCCTGAAAATCCCTTTCCCGCAGAATTTCCGGACCCAGCCGACCTTCTCCGGCGGTGCAGGCTGCTGGTTTCCATCCTGAGGCCCCTGCCCCAGGACAAGATGAGAAGCCGGCGGTTAGGAGATTCCAGCCTCGGCCGCCTCGGCGGCCCCGTCTCCTCCGAAGGCTGCGGCCCGGGGGGCGCCCCGGGTTCGCTCCCACTTCGGAAAGGTTTTCACTGCGAGGAACTCCCTCCGCTCCCCTCCCCCGCTCCGAATAAAGAACCGGGGCTGCGAGGGGCAGCGGCGCGGGCCGGGCGCGGAGGGGCTCCCGGGCTTCCTCCAGGCCCCGCCGCCCCGTCTTCGCCGCGCGGGGACTAACGGCGTTTCTTTGGTTTTCTCTCCCATTGTCTCCTCGTCACCGCGGAGCGCGAGGCAAACGCCCGACCGGAGCCCAGGAGCGGGGGAGGTGCGGGTCAGGGGGAAACTCTGACAAGTTGAAGCCCCCCGAGGCGAGTAAACAAACAAAAGCCCCCGCCGGCGCCTCGCCGGGCCTGGCGTCCAGGGCCGCGGCCGAGGCCGAGGGGCTCGGGCCGCCAGGGCGGGGGCGCGGCCGGGCCGGGGGGCTCCCAGGCCGCCGCGGCGCCGACCGGCATCGGGTCGTCGGAGCGCGGAGGCGGCAGCGGCCGCAGGGCGGGCGGGCGCACTCACCCGTTTGGCGGAATTGTTCTTCTTCATCATTCCCGGCGGGCGCGGGGCGGCGGGCGGAGGGGCGGCCCCGCGTCGGGGCCTCGGCGGCTCCGCGGGGGCTCCTTCCCCGCGGGAGGGCGTCGGAGCTGCCCCGGCGCCGCCGCTCCTCCCTGGCGCCCTCCCGCTCCCGGACTCTCCCCTTCTTTGTAGCTCCGGTTTCACTCAAGGCCGGCCTCCCTCGCACTCGCACACACACGCACGCCCGCTCCCCGCCCCTCGGCGCCCTCCATCCCGGCGCCCACGCGGCCCGGGCCCCCGAGCGCGCCCCCGCCACCCGCCCGCCCGGCCCGGCGCGGCCGCTCCCCCGGCCCGGTGCGCTGTGGGCGGCCCAGCCCGCGCCCCGCAGCTCCATCCGCGGGCCGCTGACGTTGCGAGTTCAGAATAAAGGGCGAATCGCGGAGCCGCAGCTCGGGCGCTCCCCCCGCCCCCCCGCCTTTGTTTCTGACTCACGGAGGGGGAAGAAGGCGGCCCCGAAGCGGCCGGAGACCGCTCCCCGGGGGACAGGGACCCTCGCTCCGGCGGCGGCCCGGGCGACACGCGGAGCCCGAGAGACCCGGCCGCCGGCCGCCGCGGGGCACAGTGGGCGGGCGCGGTGGATAATGGAGAGACCTGCGGATTCGTGAAGACCGGAGATCACCACCCTCCACGGCATCGCCTTCTCCGGCCAAAAACAAAAACCAGAGCGGGAGCCGGGAGGGCGCGCCACCCAGAACCGGTATCAGGAATTCACGCTCCTAGGTGCTAGGGTGACCTGGGCAGGTCAGATGCTGGGGGAAAGTTTTATGCTCCGGAGGGGAATCGACGTGTTGGGGGATGGGGTGGGACAGAAGTTGCTATTAATACACGTTTCTTCCAGTGTTCAAAGCCTCAGGCCTTATTGGAACCTCAGGAGAAAAACCGTGAGAATGAGGCGGATTTTATGATCTCCATCTCACAGGGAGAAAACGGAGACTCAGAATGGCTGGGAGATTTGCAGACACACTGTGTCAATGCCAGCAGGAATAGAACTCTGTCTTCAAACCATGATCCTTTGTACCAAGTGGCTTTCAATAGAAGTTCCAGGTGAGAATTAAACTTCCTGCCACCTGGGTATGTTTTCCCGCTGCACTGAAAGGTAAAAAAATCCCATCCTCTCTACAGCGCTGGAGCCCAGTGATGGGAAGGGCTGACCGCCCAGAGGATGCCCTGACTAGGGAACGGCTGCTGATCTCCTACAGCAGATCTGCCCAGAGCCTCCAGGACACATCTTAGTAACTTCATGTCTTTTCAGTATATATGTGATGGAAGACGGGAGTGAGAAACCCCACTGTGGGGCACTGGTTTCATCACCACTCTGGCGTTTGGTCAACTCGCTGAATTTCTTTAGGCCTGCGTCCACCCACGTATTAAATGGTGAGGGATGAAATGCCATTTTCATCAGCAAGGAAAGTTAGGGGAGATATGAGATGACCTGTGAGAATCCTTTGAAAATATGTGTTGTCTTCCAGGGCTAATTTTGAAATCATAATAAGCTAATAAACAGATTGCCTGGCATATGGCAAGCTTGCAATAACCACAAAATGAATAAAAATCCCTGGCACAGAGGAACAGGGAAAAGGAAAAATCCTTTTTCCAGAGATGTCTCAAGATAAAAGTGTTGGCTAAATTTGTGGTTTGAGTAGTGGAAGCTGTTTTGGTTTTTCTGGTCTCTGGCAAATGAAGGAGGGGCTGCCTCTCCATTCCCGCCGGGCACCTTTCCTCCTAATCCAATAATATTGCTCTCAACCTCTTTCCATTCACCATACCAATTAATTCCACGATTTTAGACTGACACAACTTTATCCTTTCAAAATGCTCTTGTATGTCATTTCGTTACACTTTTAGTGCCATCTTGTATATGGAATAAGTATTAATATTTCCATTTGGAAAATGAAGAAACAGGGCATGCCAGATCAACTGACTTGCCCAAGTTTATACATCAAGTTACTTACGGGCTAACCAGATTAGAATCCAGGCTTCCTGACTGCAGTCTCCTGTTCAGACTTTGTGACCCCTCCCATGGGCATGAGTTCACACATACCACGTTCCCCAAACCATCTCGTCGCCCCTTCCCACCATCTCTATATTCTACCCCCTTGTTTAAAAAGCGGTGAAAAAATAATGAGAAGTAAAATGTCCAGAGATACCGGTGAGGAAATAGCCTGCACGATTTTTTGAGGACTTGCGGGACAAGCACACAGGAGTGGTTTAATCATTTAAATAGATTCTGATTTATGGGAAAAAAGTAATTCATTATTTGCCCCATCTTCCTCCTTTCCCAGTAGTTTCTATCAGCTGTGGTGGCTCATGCCTGTAATCCCAGCACTTTGGGAGGCCGAGGCCGGTGGATCATTTGAGGTCAGGAGTTCGAGACTAGCCTGACCAACATGACAAAACCCCGGCTCTACTAAATACAAAATACAAAATAAATTAGCTGGGTGTGGTGGCACATGCCAGTGGTCCCAGCTACTTTGGCTGAGGCAGAATTGCTGGAACCTGGGAGGCAGAGGTTGCAGTGAGCTGAGGCTGTACCACTGAACTCCAGCCTGGGCAACAGAGTGAAACTTTGTCTCAAAAAATAAAAATAAAGATAAAAACAACAAATATCTGAGTGCCCACTATATGTGAGGTCCAGGGTTCCTTTTGTGCTGCATCAGATAGGTGCCAGAGCACTGTGAAACATCAGGCAGAGGGGCTGATGAAAAACCCTCCAAAGTAATTTCAGATTCCAGAGCAGATGCATGTGGGCTGCAGAACCTTCCCTGCCTGTCTGCTCCTTAAGATGTTACATAAATCTCTGGCGTCCTCTCTCTTTCTCTCTGCCCTGCTCCATCCTGTGATCCTGCCTCGACTTCCATTCACCTGTTCTCCCTTTGTCCTGTCACTCACCCCTTTCTACTTTCCCTGGCCTGTTCTTGAAGGTGATTTGTCTCACCAGGTGAACCTCGGGGCACCTGAACTGGGATGTAGGTGGGACTGTTTTCCAAAGACCAATGCTTAAGTGAGAAATCTGAGAACGTATGGGTTCCTTTACACATTTTTATAGCGCTGTCTCCTCAGCGCCCCTCAGTGAGCTTGACACTACACACACAGAAACCACAGAAATCACTCTCAGCCAGTTTCTGTCTGCAGTGGAGATAAGACACTGGGAGGACCTCATGATGGGGGTACCTCCCTAACAACATCTGAGGATAAGACTGGACTGCTAGTAGCTATATTCTAGAATGGAATATTTTATAACTCTACTTAAGGGAGAAAGAGGGAGCTATTAGAGATAAAAATGTGTGAACTGCTGCTTGCAAGTTTACTGGGTGGAAACTGTTATTCAAACATGGTTGTCTAAAAACAAATATCCTTGGCTTTTGTAGAGTAAATGGAACACAGAGGTTTTGACCAGGGCGTTCCTGTCTATGGGGGAGAGGATTATTGAAAGCATACAAGACCTTAATTAAAGTGATGTTTTTAAAGGGCACAAAAATAAAGGGCCAGTAATAATGGCATCAGCTCTGTAAATCTTACACAAAAATATGAGTCTTTGATTCTTAATAAAGAAATGCCAACTTCTGACATCAAACGCCCTGATGGTAGGGCTCGTTTCTGAGACTTCTTGATATTGCCAGTTGAGTAGGAACAATGGAAACAGATGAATGATGAGGAAAATGATGTAAGGAAGGTCTCGGTTTTGCTTTTTTTATTCCACAGCGTTATCTTGCCGATAGGAAGGAAAGCGCAGATATTCCTGCTTGGAGGAGGGAGTTTTCTGTATTTGAAAAGACTATATAACTTGTAAAATGCTGCATTTAAAATACTGCATCTCCAAGTGCACGCTGTCTCAAAGACTTGTAAAAAAAAATGAAGAATTAAGAAAAAATTACCCAGAAGGACCCACAAAAGAAAAAAAAAGAACTTAAGAGTTTACTTCATTGAGTGTGTGTAAAGCAGTAACAGCTGAGGGCTGGGAGGAGTGGCGAGAAGGGAAATGGACAGAATGACCTTCCAGCTTTTCCCTCTCTTTTCTGAACTTCTAAGTGCAATGGGAGGGTTGACAGGAATCCAGTCGTTTTGCATAGTGATTCTGTAACCCCAACTTAGACCCAGAAATTAATCTTATTTACTATTAGTCAAGTTTTATTGAGTGATTACTATATACCAATGTTCTAAGCACTTTTCATGTACCATCTCATCTAATTTAATCCTCATAATCCTATGATGAAAGTTCTATTTTATAGATGAGAAAGCTGAGCCACAAAGAGACTTAATAATAGTCCCAAAACCATATAAATAGGACATAGATTTGACCCTTGCTGTCTGATGCTGGAGAATAGTTATCAACATATAACCACCCCCCCCCACACACACACACCCCAAGGAGGGATTGTGCTATGGTATTTTTGCTATGATGATGTGAGGATGTCTTAATTTCCTGGCATTAATGATACTATCACGTTCTACTGTTTTCAAGAGGTGAAATTGACATCAGAATTTATTATTTGCCTTGACATACTTTAAATATCCTTCAGATGGAGGTAATGTCTTCATTATGTTTGCTGTGAAACCAGCTCATGCCCTACCTCATAAATTCCCATAAATTAGCCCCAAAGAAAATAAAGCTAAATCACTGATCTTTTCACAAAATGGAGTTTTATTGTGGTCATACATGGTTTCTCAGTGCAACAGAGAATTGTTATTCAGGGACAAACAATTTTTGGATGCCTCTGTAAAGAAACATGGGAGGTTTTCAGAAATACGTTGTGCAGGAATGTGGTTAATGAAAAGCAGAAAGGGTCAAGGGAAGAGAAAGGAAGACAGGAATGTGGTATGTACATCAAATGATTACCTTTTAAGCCCCTCTAGGTTATGACAACCCTTTTCCCAAGTCAGATCCAGACAAAATTCATCAGTAACTGAAGTGATTGTGCTAACAGATACACAAAGACTACAGGAGAAAAGAGGGTTGAGTTGGGCTCAGACTTACTGTTGGCTCAACTCTGAGAGTCTTGGTGTCTGTACCAACCAGGAATCTGCAGGCTACCTGGAGGTGAGTTCTAACAACCAGCACAGAACCCAAAGCTGCTCTCCCACACCTCTAATTAGTGGGGAGAGCCTTTAGTGGGGGCAAGAGCGGAGGCTGTGCCATTCCCCTCATCACCGTTTCATCTTCTGCTTGCTGACCTTGATGTGGCTTGAGAGCTCTCCTTGCTTCGGCTGTGCAGTCCAGAAGCCAGAACTTCCTCTAGGAAACTGATCAGTAGTTTGAGGTTAATTAAAGGGAAAAACAAAAGCATCTCCAAAAATAGAATGTCTTTCTCTGGACATCTAACCAGATGAAAAGATATGATGAATGGCAGGCAGGAGGTACTGCTGTGATATTTGGGTACAGAATGGAAGCATCAGTTGAGCACCACAACATCCAGACTGCAAGGACAGTCCTGCGGTCTGCTCCAGGGGCTTCATTTTGTTGTGTTTGTTTTTGTTTTGTTTTGAGATGGAGTTTCACTCTTGTTGCCCAGCTGAGAGCAATGGTGCACTCACAGCTCACTGCAACCTCCATCTCCCGGGTTCAAGGGATTCTCCTGCCTCAGCCTCCCCAGTAGCTGGGATTATAGGCACATGCCACCACGCTCAGCTAATTTTTTTATTTTAGTAGAGACGGGGTTTCTCCATGTTGGCCAGGCTGGTCTCGAACTCCCGACCTCAGGTGATTTGCCCATCTCAGCCTCCCAAAGTGCTAGGATTACAGGTGTGAAGCACCACGCCTGGCCCATTTTGTTTTTTTAGAATTAAATTTGTAAGATCTATTAAGACTGACATTTTAGGTTTGAAGTTTCAATTTAGGAACCCAAAATTTTTAAGGTCAAGGCCACTACATTAACTCAGTACCATGTTATATCAGCACCTGTTATCCATATTCTTGAAACTGTCTCAGAACTTGCATGTTGTCTCTAGTTGTTTCCTTATCCAGCCTACTCTCCAGAGTGGTACCAGAGTTACTTTTCTAAAATACAGATGATAGGTCAGGTGGGGTAGCTCAGGCCTGTAATCCTAGCACTTTAGAAGCCTGAGGTGGGTGGATTGCTCAAGCCTAGGAGTTCAAGACCAGCCTGGGCAACACAGTGAGACCCTGTCTCTAATTTAAAAAAAGTAATTAAAAAATAAAACAAAATACAGATTATATCCTGTTATATACTCTCCCCTCTTCTGTTTTAAAACTTTTACTTATAGAAAATGTACAGTTCAAGGCTTTTCATAATATGACCTAATAACAATGAATATTTACTGTTTTTTCTGATTACTGTTTAAAGCCATGTATGTATGTATGCATATATACATGCAGCCCTGTCAAACAGATGCTGCTATTATCTTTATTTCAAAAAATGAAGAAACAGGCCAGGCGTGGTGGCTGGTCTTGAACTCCCAACCTCAGGTGATCCACCCACCTCAGCCTCCCAAAGTGCTAAGATTATAGGCATGAGCCATGGTGCCTGGCCTGTCATGAGCATACCTCACGTAGCTATTCTTACTAAGTCCTGTGTTTGAAATGTAGGGCTATCCTTTCTCTGCTGAAATCTTTTTTTTTTTTTTTTTTGAGACAGAGTCTCAAAGCTGTTATCCAAGCTGGAGTGCAGTGGCACGATCTTGGTTCACTGCAACCTCTGCCTCCTGGGTTCAAACGATTCTCGTGCTTCAGCCAGGTGTGCACCACCACGCCCGGCTAATTTTTGTATTTTTAGTAGAGACGGGGTTTTGCTATATTGGCCAGGCTATTCTCGTACTCCCGACCTTGTGATCCACCTGCCTTGGCCTCCCAAAGTGCGGGGATTATAGGTATGCACCGCACCCGGCCTTTTTTTTTTTTTGAGACAGAGTCTTACTCTGTTCTTCAGGCTAGAGTGCAGTGGTGAGATCTCAGCTCACTGCAGCCTTTACCTCCTGGGTTCAAGTGATTTTTCTGCCTCAGCCTCCCGAGTAGCTGGGACTACAGGCGTGTGCTACCCTGCCTGGCTAGTTTTTTTTTTTTTTTTTTTTTTTTGAGACAGAGTTTCGCTCTTGTTACCCAGGCTGGAGTGCAATGGCGGGATCTTGGCTCACCGCAAACTCCACCTCCTGGGTTCAGGCAATTCTCCTGCCTCAGCCTCCTGAGTAGCTGGGATTACAGGCATGCCCCACCATGCCCAGCTAATTTTTTGTATTTTTAGTAGAGATGGGGTTTCACCATGTTGACCAGGATGGTCTCGATCTCTTGACCTCGTGATCCACCTGCCTTGGCCTCCCAAAGTGCTGGGATTACAGGCTTGAGCCACCACGCCCGGCCATGCCTGGCTAATTTTTGTATTTTTAGTACAGACAGGGTTTCACCATGTCGACCAGGCTAGTCTCGAACTCCTGGCCTCAAGTGATCTGCCTGCCTCGGCCTACCAAAGTGCTGGGATTATAAACATGAGCCAGTGTACCTTGCAGGAATCTTATTCTTTAAGACTAAGGACTAAAAGTCACTTTTTAAGCCAGATGTGGTCTCATTCATACATACATACATAAATATATAAATGTCACTTTTTCTATAAAGCTCTTCCAGATCCCTCCATGCTGAACTAATTACTATTATTACTTTGTCCTACTGCTATCTTAGCAATGTATAATTGTTACCAAGATAGACTGGGAGCTTCTTGGGCGGTAGGGGGAAGTCTTACTCATCTTTGATCTCCAGGGCTTAACACAGAGGTACCCAATAAAGTTACGCTGAATAAATGAATAAAATAGCTACCCATTGGCAAGAGAGCCTTCTTTATAAGAGTTACTTGGATGGACGGGCTCATGCTGTAATCCCAGCACTTTGGGAGGCTGAGGCGGGTGGATTGCTTGAGCCCAGGAGTTTGAAACCAGCCTGGGCAACACAGTGAAACCCCGTCTCTACAAAAAATACAAAAATCAGACCAGTGACTGCAGTCCCAGCTACTTGGCAGACTAAGGCAGGAGAAATGCTTGGGCCCGGGGAAGCAGAGGTTGCAGTGAGTCAAGATAATGCCATTTTACTCCCGCCTGGGCAACAGGAGTGAAACCTTGTCTCAAAAAAAAAAAAAGTTATTTGGATGTTCAGGACTCTCTCTCAGACCAAACAGATCTTTAAAAGACAGAGGACTGGAGCAATGACCAACTATCTTTTTACCATTGTTTTGCAGTTTTAGACTGAGAGATTCTGGGCTTGGATAATTTAAATTCCAAACTCCTTTGCAAAAGAAAAAATTGCAAAGTAGAGGGAAAGGAACAGAAGCTAAGTTCATTTGTTCCTCTCCTGAAACAGACATTTTTGGCCTGGCTTTTTGGCCTGTTGGACTGGAGACATTTGGAGGTCAGAAAACAAGTGTTAGGAAATGAGGTAGCACTGATTTTTTTTGAACAATAAAACAACAAGTCTTGGTGACTTCTAGAAAGAGTGAAATAAATGTGCGGGGAAGCCCTGGAGGAATTTATCAGGGGATCTTTGGTTCATTTCCAACTCCATTACAAAGGGAAGAAAGAAAGATCCTCCTCTGTATATCAACAAGACCACACATTCCTGACTATAATGAGAACACACTTACTATTTATATTGACCAAGCCTAATTTTGTTTCGTAGGGCCACTGTGACTTAAAAAAATATATATCTATTTAGGGATTTTGATGAGTCATTGCTCAGAATGCTTAAAAAATTATGGGCAATGAACATATTGGTAGCTGTACCCCAAATTTAGACTAGGTTTAAAAACAAAAGAATAATTTTTCTAAATTTGTTTTAAATCAATCTCACTTGAAAGCAAATTCAGGCCGGGCGCGGTGGTTCAAGCCTGTAATCTCAGCACTTTGGGAGGCCGAGGCGGGTGGATCACGAGGTCAACAGATCGAGACCATCCTGGTCAACATAGTGAAACCCCGTCTCTACTAAAGATACAAAAAATTAAGCTGGGCCCGGTGGCGCGTGCCTGTAATCCCAGCTACTCGGGAGGCTGAGGCAGGAGAATTGCCTGAACCCAGGAGGCGGAGGTTGCGGTGAGCCGAGATCAGGCCATTGCACTCCAGCCTGGGTAACAAGAGCGAAACTCCGTCT
>CM052667.1:38470797-38493627 GCA_028533165.1 Leontopithecus rosalia | reverse complement strand
TCTTTCTTCCTCTCCTTTACTCATTTTTTTCCTCTTTCTTTCCTTCTCTCAAAAAAAGAAAGAAATCAACTTGTAAACCTCTAGATCCAGGTCGGCAATATCTCTCTCATTGCTTGATTTCCTTCCTTCCCTTCCCTCCCTTCCTCCCTTCCTCCCTTTCTTCCTTCATTCCTTCCTTCATCCCTTCCTTCCTCCCTCCCTTCCTCCCTTCCCCGCCCCCCCCAAAAATGCAAAAATCAGCCAGGCATGGTGGTGCATGCCAGTAATCTCAGCTACTTGGGAGGCTGAGGCATGAGAACCACCTGAACCTGGGAGACAGAGGTTACAGGGAGCTGAGATCATGCCACTGCACTCCAGCCTGGGCAACAAAACAAGACTCTGTCTCAAAACAACAACAACAACAAAAATAAAATATAATAAAACTAGTGACTGGCTGCCCATGGTGGCTGATGCCTATAATCCCAGAACTTTGGTAGGCTGAAACAGAATGATATTTTTAATCCTGTTGCTTGAGTCCAGGAATTCAAGACCAGCCTGGGCAACATAGCAAGACCCTCTACAAAATTTTTTTAAAAATGAGCCGAGCATGGTGATGCACACCTGTAGTCCTTGCTTCTCAGGAAGCTGAGGTGGAAGGATCACTTGAACTTGAGCCCAGGATTTAGAGATTGCAGTGAGCTATGATCATGCCATTGCACCCCAGCCTGGGCGACAGAATGAGATTCTGTCTCAAAGAATAAAAAAAGAGAGTTCATCAGTGTTCGGTAATAGCATTCCTTGAAGGGGAATAAAATGCTACCACAAAAAAATCCCCCCAAAACAAAAATAAAAACTAGAACTCAAGGAAGGCCTCTCTGAGAAACTGACATTTAAGTCAACAACTGAATGAGGCAACAGAGCATGTATCTGGGTATGAGCAAGTGCAAAAGGATCAAGGCCCTGTATGTTTAAGGAACAGAAAGAAGGTTAGAGTGGCTAGAGTGGAGTGAATAAGGTGTTGGATAGTAAGAGGTGAGACTGGAGAGGTAAGGAAGGGTAGAGAGGGCTGTGAGGAGAGACCACGTAAGGCCTGGCATGTCATTGTAAGACTTTTGGTTTTTACTTTGGGTAAGATGAAAGACATCTGAAGTTCTGCAGAAAGATGTGGCATGCCCCGAATCACACATTTTCACAAGATCGCTCTCATACTACATTGAGAAGGGGCTTCTGGGGACCAAGAGTAAAGCAGCTGCAGTAATCCCGGTGGGAAGTGATGGTGGCATGGACCAGAGCAGTAGTGGTGAAAGGGCATTAGATCCCGGGTGTATTCTGAAGGTAAGGCTCACAGGATTTACCGCTAAGTCAGGATGTAGGTGTGAGAGAAAGGAGATTCAAGAAAATGGTAAGGTTTTTTTTTGCCTAAGCAACTAAAGCAATGGATATGCCACTGAGGTGGGAAGTTGGAGGGGGGATTATATTGAGGGAGAAAGATCAGAAGTTTGGTTTTGATCACATTAAGTATGAATATTTATTAGACATTCAAGTAGAGATGTCAAAAAGACAGTGGACACACAAGTCCAGAGTTAGGGGGAGTTCAGATAAGAAACAGTGGTTCTCAGTGGAGCAAGGAGTATGATTTTATCTCAGGGGACACTTGAAAGAGTCTGGAGATGTTTCTCCTTGTCATAACTGGTGGAGTGTTGCTGGTACCTCATGGGATGTTGCTGAACATCTACAACGCAAAGGACAGTCCTCTACAACAAACATTATCTGCCTCCTAATACCAATAGTGAAACTCTGGACTAGACACACGAATCTGGGAGTTAGCAGTAGAGACATAGAATTTAAAGCCATGAGGCTGAATGAGATGGCCAAGGGAGTTGGTGACCCAGTCCCAGGGATTCCAAAAATAGAAGAACCAGCAAATGAAACAGAGAAGGAATGGCCAGTGAGGTAGGAGGACGAAGACAGTATAGTTCCTGGAAGCTAAGCGGTAACAATGACCAGCCCGGGCACACAGCTACACCTCATCTCTATTTAAAAAAAAAAAGGAAGGAACTGTGTCAGATGCTGCTGATAGGTCAAGCAAAATGAGGACTGAAAGTTGACTCTATGTTTAGCTATGTGGAGGTCCCTGGAGGCCATGACAAGAGCGATTTTGGAGTGATGAGAGGGAAGGCCTGAATGCAGCAGTTTAGGGGAATATGTGGGTTTAAGAGAATATGTGAGGGAAGGAATTAAGAGACAGTGAGTATAAACAACTCTTGGAGAATTTCCCTATGAAAGAGAACAGAGAAATGAGATGGAGCCTAGAAAGGGTAAGGGGGTTAAGAGAGTACTTTTAAAGATGGGAAACATAGGATATTTCAAACCTTTTTTTTTTTTGGAGCAGGGAGATGGAGTCTTGCTCTTTTGCCCAGGCTGGAGTGCACTGGTGTGACCTCAGCTCACCGCAACTTCCACCTCCTGGGTTCAAGCAATTCTCCTGCCTCAACCCCCTGAGTAGCTGGGACTACAGTGTACACCGCCACGCCTGGCTAATTTTTAGTATTTTAGTAGAGATGGGGTTTCATCGTGTTGCCCAGGCTGGTCTCAAACTTCTGAGCTCAGGCAATCTGCCTGCCTCAGCCTCCCAAAGTGCTAGGAATACAGGCGTGAGCTACGGCACCTGGCATAGCAGAGTATTTCTATGCTTCTGTGAATGATCCCACAGTGGGAAAAAATGATTTGGGAAAGAAAGGGGAGCAAGTTTGCAGTGATGTCCCAGTGTAGGTGAGGCGGATGGGCTCTGGTGCGCAAGTGGAAGAGCTAGCCCCAGCTAGGAGCGTTCATCTCCTGTGATAGGACAGAAGACAGTGGGTTTTCTCTCTTCGAATTGTCTTCTAATGGTTTGTCTTACCAGTTAGTGCACATCTGGAGTATTACCTTCTTCATCCTTAGTATAAAGTAGGTGTTGAATTGTTTGCCGAATGAACACGTTTCAGATACAGATTTTTAAAAGAAGTTAAGACCCCAGCTTAAATGTCACCTAGTATGCTAAACTTTTTCTAAATATCCAACACTAATTTTATCAGGAGCAAGGGAATAGGTTGGCATTAAACATGAATGTCTGAGGCTGGGTGTGGTGGCTCACGCCTGTAATCCCAGCACTTTGGGAGGCCAAGGCCGGCAGATCACTTTGAGCTCAGGAGCTCGAGATCAGTCTGGGAAACACGGCGAATCCCCATCTCTACCAAAAAAAAAAAAAAAATAGAAAAATTAGCTGGGCATGGTGGTGTGCACCTGTGGTCCCAGCTATACTAATTTTTAGTATTTTAGTAGAGACGGGGTTTCACTGTGTTGCCCAGGCTGGTCTCGAACTTCTGAGCAGGACCAGGGCATAGCCTGGTCCCAGGCTCAGGCTAGAGAACTGCTTGAACCTGGGAGTGGAGGCTGCAGTGAGCCAAGATGGCACCATTGCTCCAGTCTAGGCGACAGGTTGAGACTCTGTCTCAAAACGAACAAACAAATCTACATCTGAAAATACCAGAAATCTCATACACAGAGATCATCATGCCCCTCACTGCCGACAGACAGTACTCATAAACAACTTCTCATTATTTCTCAAATGTGGTATACTTTTTTTTTTTTTTAATCTTGCTCCTGTCCTTAATCATGATTTTCCTCAGCCTTGACTGTTCTTTCTGCCTACGGAAACCCTACTTATTCTTTAAGGCCTAGTTCAAACACCACCTCCTCTGTGCGGCATTTCCTAGTTACTCTGTCAGAATCAATTGTTTATATTTAGGATACATTTTATTTAACTTCTGTACATAAACATTTTTCGATTTTTTTTTTTTAGATGGAATTTCACTCTCATTGTCCAGGCTGGAGTGCAGTGGTGGGATCTTGGCTCGCTGCAACCTCTGCCTCCTGAGTTCAAGTGATTCTCCTGCCTTAGCCTCTGTAGTAGCTGGGACTTTAGGTGTCCACCACCATGCCCGCCTAATTTTTTGAATGTTTAGTAGAGATGGGATTTCACCATTTAGCCAGGGTGGTCTTGAACTCTTGACCTCAGGTGATCTATCTGCCTCGGCCTCCCAAAGTGGTGGGATTACAGGTGTGAACCATCATGCCTGGCCTCAATCTTTTTTTTTTTTTTTTTTTTGAGATGGAGTCTTGCTCTGTTGGCCAGGCTGGAGGGCAGTGGCACTATCTTGGCCCAATGCAACCTCCACCTCCCCAGTTCAAGTGATCCTCTTGCCTCAGCCTCCTGAGTAGCTGGGATTACATGCGCCCACCATCATGCCCGGCTAATTTTTGTATTTTTAGTAGAGATGGAGTTTCACCATGTTGGCCAGGCTGGTCTTGAACTCCTGACCTCAGGTGATCCACTGGCCTCGGCCTCCCAAAGTGCTGGACTTTTATACCAAAGAAGGCGTGAGCCACCATGCCCAGCCTCAAATTTTCATACCTAAGAAGCAGGGCTAGGTGCAGTGGCTCACTCTGTAATCCCGGCACTTTGGGAGGCTGAGGTGGACGGATCACCTGAGGTCAGGAGTTCGAAACCAGCCTGGCCAACATGGTGAAACCCTGTTTCTACTAAAAAAGAGCAAAATTAGGCAGATATGGTGACATGCGCCTGTAATCCCAGCTACCTGAGGGGGCTGAGGCAGAAATGCTTGAACCCAGTGGCAGAGGTTGCAGTGAGCTGAGATCACACCACTGCACTCTAGCCTGGGCAACAGAGTGAGACTCAGTTTCAAACAAAAAACAAAAAGAAGCAAATGAATTTATGAGTCCTAAGGGCATAGTCCAGTTTATATCTTTTTTTGAGTTCCAGTACTTTGTTTTAAAAATGCACAATTGCTGGGCATGGTGGCTCACACCTGTAATCCTAGCACTTTGGGAGGCCAAGGAGGATGGAATACCTGAGGTCAGCCTTGCTAACATGGTGAAACCTCATCTTTACTAAAAAGAAAACAAAAAACAAAAATTAGCCAGATGTGGTGGTGGATGCCTGTAATCCCAGCTATTCGGGAGGCTAAGGCAGGAGAATCGCTTGAACCTGGGAGGTAGAGATTGCAGTGAGCCAAGATTGTGCCATTGCTCTCCAGCCTGGGCGATAAGAGCAAGACTCCATCACAAAAAATAAACAGGCCGGGCACAGTGGCTCACACCTGTAATCCCAGCACTTTGGGAGGCCGAGGCGAGCAAATCACAAGGTCAGGAGTTCGAGACCAGCCTGACCAACATGGTAAAACCCCGTCTCTACTAAAAATACAAAATACAGTCTAAAAATACAGTCTAAAAATACAAAAATTAGACTGGTATAGTGGTGGGTGCCTGTAACTGTAGCTACCAGGAAGCTGAGGCAGGAGAATTGCTAGAACCCAGGAGGCGGAGGTTGCAGTGAGCCTAGATCGCGCTCCTAGCCTGAGTGACAGAGCAAGACTCCATCTCGAAAAAAATAAATAAATAAATAAAAACGTGTAAAAATTGTATATTACTTTTCATAAAGGACCTTTAAATTTTTGACATAAACATATTTTAAGGTACTTATCAGTTAAATTATTGAATTCTACCCCTACACACCCCTCAGATGATAAGAAACTGGGTACCTCAAAAGATGTGCCAAGTTTATTGTGTGCCATTATTCTTAGGGACTAATCATATCCTAATATGAAAAATACAGAATTTGACTCCTCCACTGGACTATAAGATCCTTGAAGATAGGAACATTTTATTTATATTTACATTTTAGTTCCTACCTTGAGTAGTAACTTGCATAAAGCAGCCACTCAATAAATATACTTCTTCTTGCGTCCAAAGAATATAACCATAATATCCTGTCAAAATTCTTAGCTTACATTTTCTTGTTTCTCTGTGAGAGGAGCAATAGTAATAATAAAAAATAAAACAGGCTGGGCGCGGTGGCTCAAGCCTGTAATCCCAGCACTTTGGGAGGCCGAGGCGGGTGGATCACGAGGTCAAGAGATCGGGACCCTCCTGGTCACCATGGTGAAACCCCGTCTCTACTAAAAATACAAAAAATTAGCTGGGCATGGTGGCGCGTGCCTGTAATCCCAGCTACTCAGGAGGCTGAGACAGGAGAACTGCCTGAACCCAGGAGGCGGAGGTTGCGGTGAGCCAAGATCAGGCCATTGCACTCCAGCCTGGGTAACAAGAGTGAAACTCCATCTCAAAAAAAAAAAAAACAAAATACCAAAAGCCTCATGTCTATGAACAGGTGACTGGAAAAGTAAACTGGTATGCTCACAGGACAGAATGCTATGCAGCATTGAAAAATGATTGAGGTTACATGGAACGATATAGATAAATCTTAGAAGCAATGTTTAATGAAAAAAGTATACCATTTTTATAAAGCTCAAAAATGAGCAAAACGAAACATTGCATTATTTAGAAATACATAGATAAGTGCTAAAAACACAACCGTCTTCCACCAAAGCAAGGGAATTAAACACAAAATCTAGGGTAGTGCTTACCTGTAGTAGAGAGATAAGAAATATAATTGGAGAGGAACACATGGATACATCTATGTTACTGGGAATTTTCTAGTCCTTGGGCTAGGTGAAAAGCTCAAGCATATTTATTGTATTATTATGCTTTCTAACTCACATGCTACATATGTTTTTATCAAATATTATATTAAAATACAATTGAAAACACAAAAGTGGAGTGGGTTTCTTTACCCTAGATTTTCTCAGAACCCTTAACGTGCTAATTTGAGTTTTGACTTTTCAAGAGAAGGATAGAGTGTCTTCCAAACTTAGTTGGCTATAGAACCCTTTTAAAAATGGGATACCTGTCAATATCTCCTCAAATAAATTTTCTATAAAACCAGCCTTGGAGTACATTCAATTAAAGTATAAGATATTTCCTTGATTCTAACCAATTCCACTGGGGTTACATTACCCATGACACTTTCTTATGAATGATGTAACTGCCTATTAAAACAGGTAGCGATTCCTTCCCAATTCCCACCTTAGTACTGGACACCTGATTTATGAAGCAAAACAAAACAAAGAAACAAACAGGAGCCTTGGCACTATTTCCTCTCTAATTGAGAAGAAACAGCAAAACAGCAAACAATGAGTTTCTGCATGGATCTAGCGTGCTTTGTGTCGTTCACTGGAATATCATGCTACGAGAAAGGAAAAAAATAGCCTCATAGTCCACAGGGTAAAAAACGGACTCCTCAAGGACAGAATTTAGAGCTCTGGAAGGTGGTCATCATCTGAGAACGTAAAGGTCTGAAAGGTGGCTATCATCTGAGAATAAAAAGTGCTACAGATGTGTGGGAACATTCAAGCTCACATCAATTTGTCAGAGCAACCACAACGACAGGGGCAGCATGGTGAACACTATTCAAAAATGCAAGAAACAGGCTGGGTGTGGTGCCTCATGCCTGTAATCCCAGCACTTAAAGAGGCAGAAGCGAGCGGATCACAAGGTTGGGAGTTTGAGACCTGTCTGGCCAACATAGTGAAACCCTGTCTCAACTAAAAATACAAAAAATTAGCCAGGTGTGATGGCATGCACCTGTAATCCCAGCTACTTGGGAGGCTGAGGCAGGAGAAAAGTGTGAACCCAGGAGGCAGAGGTTGCAGTGAGCCGAGATCGAGCCATTGCCCTCCAGCCCAGGCGACAGTTCAAGACTCCATTTCTTTTTGTTTTAATAAAGATGGGGTTTCACCATATTGGTCAGGCTGGTCTCGAACTCCTGACCTCAGGTGATCCGCCCACCTCAGCCTCCCAAAGTGCTGGGATTACAGGCGTGAGCCACCATGCCCGGCTAAGACTCCGTTTCAAAAAAAAAAAAAAAAAGCAAGAAATGAAGCCCCATATAACCCAGCAATAGCAACCATGAATGCTAAACACTCTTTGCAAGGCTTTTTTTTTTTTTTTGAGATGGAGTCTTGCTTTGTCGTCCAGGCTGGAGTACAGCAGCACAATCTTGGCTCACTGAAACCTCCACCTCCTGGGTTCAAGCGATTCTCCTGCCTCAGCCTCCTGAGTAGCTGGGATTACAGGTACCCACCACCATGCCTGGCTAATTTTTGTAATTTTTTTTTTTAGTAGAGATAGGGTTTCACCATGGTGGTCAGGTTGGTCTTGAATTCCTGACCTCAGGTGATCCATCCACCTTGGCCTCCCAAAGTGCTGGGATTACAGGTGAGCCACTGAACCTGGCCTACATGTCTTTTAATTATAGACGTACTGACTCCGGGGGGCCTCAAAGGAGAAATTTTAAGTGAACACAAATGAAAATGGAAGTACTAAAATGTTTTCTTCTCACAGACCGCAAAGTCATCTGACATCTGGACTATCTTCGTAGCACATTTTGTCACTGCCTCAGTATATTCCCACTTGGGATAATAATATATATAATTCTGCCCTTGAATTACAGTAAAGGTTTTAAAGACAACTTATTTGGAAGTCATGGTGATGACAGAGGTGATGATGATGAATACCCAAAGTCGGTTTTACTTTATCTTCCCAAAATGTAACAGTAATAACAGCAGCAACAGGTAGCATCCACTGGGTACTTACCCTCTGCCAGATCACCTCTAAGCATTTTACAAATATTAATCATCTAATCATCACAACGACGGTATGAAGGAGCTATCAGTCCCTCCATTTTACAGTTGAAAAAGCTGAGGCAGAAAGAGGGTAAATGATTTGCCTCAGATCATACAAGTGAATATGTGGCAAAACTGGAATTTAAACAGGGTAGGCTGGCACCGAAGCCCATACTCTTAATTGCTATGTTACACTGCTTCTTGCAAGACCAAAGGGTAGAAAAAGGTGATTTATAAGTAACAGGTTCCACTTAGACTCAGAAGCTCTAATGATAATCCTACTGAAAGAACCTATGTCCTAAAGGATGCATCATTCATTCGGGGAAGGTAATACTGTATAGTTTTGGCAGAGGAATGCAACTCAGGGCTGTGTTGAATAGAATCAACTAGACACTTTATTACTTAATTCCAGTGACATAAAATTGATGACACTTTAAAATTAGAATATTTTAATATTTTTGATCATAAAAACAGAAATAGAGATAATACTGGAAACAATGAGGTAAATGGGTCACTTTGGTTTCACTGTGCAGTTAGGCATATTCGAGCTTTTCCTTACATTTTTAACTTTTTATTGTTTTTCACAAGTCCTGAAACAAATATGCACATCTGTATTTGGATCTTCCACATATCTTACAAACTTTTTGAACATTTTCCCATAACTCAACATTCTGGCTGCAAGAAACAGAAACTCACTGAAAGTAAGCTAAGCAAAAGAAAAATGATTATATGACATTGAGGGGGCAGGGGTATCTGTCACCGAATCAATGTAAGAAGATCATTACTTCATAAAACCCTGGAATCTGGAACCAGAAGGCTGCTTTGAAACTAGCTGACTCTTGCCTCCACTTCTTTCTCATTTGTTTACTGGTCCCTTCTTTAAGCTTCACACTGTTAATCTGTTTTTTCCTTCATTTGCTGCACCTGGGTTAAAGTAAACTGCTTTTTAACCAACCTTCTCCTACACATTGATAATTTTTATTTTTATTTATTTACTTATTGAGACAAAGTCTTGCTCTGTCACACAGACTAGAGTGCAGTGACGTGATCATAGCTCACTGTAACTTTTAACTCCTGGGCTCAAGTGATCTTTCTACCTCAGTCTCCCAAGTAGCTGATGCATGCCACCAGGTGTGGCTAAAAAAACAAAATTTTTTGTAGAGACAGGGTCTTGCTTTGTTGCCCAGACTAGTCTTAAACTCCTGGCCTCAAGCAATTCTCCTGCCTCGGCCTCTCAAAACATCAGGATTATAGATATGTGCCACTGTGCCTAGCTGACAATTTTTAAATTTAATTTTTATTTTTTTGAGATGGAATTTTGCTCTTGTTGCCCAGGTTGCAGTGCAGTGGTGCAATCTCAGCTCACTGCAACCTCTGCCTCCCAAGTTCAAGTGATGATTGATGATTCTCCTGCCTCAGCCTCCCCAGTAGCTGGAATTACAGGTACCCGACACCACTGTCAGCTAATTAGTAGAGATGGAGTTTCACCATGTTGGCCAGGCTGGTCTTGAACTCCTGACCTCAGGTGATCCACCAGCCTTGGCCTCCCAAAGTGTTGGGATCACAGGTGTGAGCCACCATGCGGGGCCTAAATTTTATTTTTAAGAATCAGCAGCAGCTAACCTCAGGATTGGCAAGAGCATGGTGTGAAGGTATAAACACGTTCTTACGTGTATATACCATAAAGGTATAGGAAAATTTTGCTGGCCATCAGTTTAGTAATTTTGGATCTTAAAAAACATTTACACACTCTGATACCTAACCAATATTGCCAGCAGTACACGGAATCTAGTATCACACAAATCTGAGCTTGAGTTCCAGCTCTGTGTTTCCCTGCTATATTATTGAAGACAAATTATTTAATTTCTCTATGTTCCTGTTTCTTCATTTGAAAATTTGGATCATAATGATCTCAATTCTTGGATCATAAGTTTAAATGAGATAATACAGGTAATGAAGATTAAATGAGACAATATAGGTAATAAATATATACTGGCACATAGTATATATTCAATTATTATTATCCCAAGTCAACAATTGGACAAATGTTTAAGGATGTATGTAAAATGATGTTTATTACAGTACTGTTTATAAGAGTGAAAAACTGCAAACAATATCAAACAATATTTGTTTTGCTCACCACTATATTCCAGTTTCAGGATAGCTCCTGGAATATAGTAGGTGCTCAGTAAGTATTTGGTGAATGAACAAAATAACAAGGATTGGTTAAACTGTGGTACAATCAAACATTAGACAGTTAATCAAACAAAAATTCAGCTATTAAAAATGATACAGATAAGCATTTCCATTGAAAGCACATGTACAGTATGTTTCCTTTTATTTAAAAACATATGTGGGCTAGGCCTGGTGTGGTGGCTTATGTCTGTAATCTCAGCACTTTGGGAGGCTGAGGCAGGCAGATCACTTGAGTCCAGGAGTTTGAGACCAGCCTGGGCAACACAGTGAAATCCTATCTCTACAAAAAATACAAAAATTAATTGGGCACAGTGGTGTACACATGTAGTCCCCAGCTACATGGGAGGATGAGGTGGGAGGATCGCTTAAGCCTGGGAGGAGGAGGTTGTAGGGAGCCAAGATCGAGTCACTGCACTCCAGCCTGGTGACAGAGCAAGACCCTGTCTCTCAAAAAAAAAAATGTGTGTGTGTGTATTACATATAGATATATATGTGGGCCAGGCACAGTGGCTCACACCTGCAATTCTGGCACTTTGGGAGGCCAAGGCCGCAGAGTCTCTCGAGGCCAGGAGTTCAATACCAGCCTGCGCAACATAGAGAGACTCCATCTCTAAAAAATAAATAAATAATTAAAAAATTAGCCAGGCTCGGTGGCCCACAGTCCTAGCTACTTAAGAGGCTGAGGTGAGAGGATTGCTTGAGCCCAAGAGTTTGAGGTTACAATGACCTATGATTGCACCACTGTACTCCAGCCTCGGTGGACAAAAAGAGAATCTAGCTTAAAAAAATAAAAAGGCCAGGAGCAATGGCTCATGCCTGTAATTCTAGCACTTTGGGAGGCTGAGGCGGGTGGGTCACTTGAGGTCAGGGGTTTGAGACCAGCCTGGTCGACATGGTGAAACCCCATCTCTACTAAAAAAAAAAAAAAAAAAAAAACAACCAAAAATTAGCCTGGCATGGTAGTGGGCGCCTGTAATCCTAGCTATTTGGGAGGCTGAGGCAGGAGAATCACTTGAACCTGGGAGATGGAGGTTGCAGCGAGCTGAGATTGTGCCACTGCATTCCAGCCTGGGTGGCAGAACAAGACACTGTCTCAAAAATAAATAAATAAAATATGTGTATACACATTCACAGCGAAAGACCTAAAAGGCTGACAACATTCCCTATGGTGGCAGTAGGGCTATTTCCATCTTTTTGCTTAGCTGTATTAAAATTTTTTTCCTACAAGAATTATGTATTGATTTTGTAATGAAAAGCTATTTTTCTTTAATTTTCTTTTTAAACCCAATTCAGAGGGAAAATGAAAAGCTATTTTTAAATTAAAAAATATATGTTACAGTGAACAAATAAATTGGAATCAAGGGATATGCCTAAATTTGAATCCTGGGTTAAATTCAACTTTACAAAAGGCATCTTATTTGAATTGTTCCTTTATATGTTTATTTTCCCATTAGACATTGAGATCCTTAAAGATACAGAACATGTCTTCATCTTTCTAGCACCGTGCACAGAGCATTACACATAATCAGCACTCAATAAATGCTTGTCAGTGACAGACTACACACTCTATCACGACTCTTGCAATGATGTCTAATCCTTTGGTCACTGGAGGAAAATAAATACCCGAAGACAATCTCTTGGCGGGGCGCGGTAACTCACTCCTGTAAACCCAGCACTTTGGGAAGCCAAGGCAGGCAGATCATGAGGTCAGGAGATCAAGACCATCCTGGTTAACACGGTGAAACCCCGACTCTACTAAAAATACAAAAAATTAGCCAGGGGTGGTGGCATGTGCCTGTGGTCTCAGCTGCTTGGGAGGCTGAAGTAGGAGAATTGCTTGAACCCAGGAGGCAGAGGATGCAGTGAGCCGAGATCACGCCACTGCACTTCAGCTGGGTGACAGAGCGAGACTCTATCTCAAAAAAGAAAGAAGAAAGAAAGAAAAAGAGAGAGAGAGAAAGAGAGAAAGAAAGAAAAAGAAAGAAAGAAAGAAAGTCTCTTTGGGACAGTTTCAAAACTTATCCTGAAATGTCCATAGTGAAGAAAAGTCCCCTCAGGGTTCCCTCCCCTTTGAAATGCAAATTCTGTCATAGTATCCTAATTTTTCTGTAAATAATTCAGAGATCGAACCTACTGGTGGTTACAGGAGAAGGTCCAAGTTTCTAGTGTTACTTGTTTAGGTGGAAATCTATAAAGTACCTGTTGATAACATGAATCGGCCCCCTAGCAGCCTCAAATTTATGTATAGAAATTCAAGAAGCCAAGTATTTTCTAGGCTGTTAGCTGTATTCACTACAAAAAGTATTAATTTCACTTACTCCATGTCAAAGTTAAATTATCATCAACACTTAGGCATCATTTCAGATAGTTATGAAACTAAAAGCTTCCATTAATTAATCAAGTTAATTTTTACTTTTTGAGATAAGGGTCTTGCTCTGTCACCCAGGCTGGAGTGCAGTGGAACAATATTGGCTCACTGCAACCTCCATCCGCTGGGCTCAAGTGATTATCCCACCTCAGCCTCCTGAGGAGCTGGGACCACAGGCACACACCACCATGCCCAGCTACTTTTTTTGTATTTTTTGGTAGAGACAGGGTCCCACCAACTCCTGAGCTCAAGCGATCTGCCCAATCTGGCCTCCCAAGGTGTGAGATTACGGGTGTGAGCCACCATGCCTAGACAAATTAATCATTTGTATTCAAAGAGCAACATTGTCTCAAATCTCATTTTTAATCATCATTGAATGATAAAAGTCTTAAAACAAAACTAAGTGATTCTTCAGTTCTGTATTATTTTTTCCCCAGCTTTGGTTTACAGTATTTCTTGTAGGAAGAAAGTTTCAAATACTGTCCATTTGATAAAAACATTTTTTGCCTATCTTATAAGTGACATTTATAAACAAAGGATTTAAAAAAATCATAGCTAGATAAATCTTCCAAAATATTATTTCGACAGAGTGCTTAGGTGCTCGGATTGAAAACAGACTGTGCCTAATTCCAGCTTTACCACTTATCAGCTTTATGACTTTGGGCAAGGTACTTAACCTCTCTCTACCTTCATTTCCTCATCTAAAAAAGAAAGTTGATGGCAATTATAAAAATATTTACTTTGGCTGGGTGTGGTGGCTCATGCCAGTAATCCCAGCAATTTGGGAGGCTGAGGTGGGAGGACTGTTTGAGCCCAAGAGTTTGAGACCAGTCTGGACAATATAGCAAGACCTTGTCTCTACAAAAAAAAAAAAAATTAGCACCTGTATTCCCAGCTACTTCGGAGGCTGAAGTGGTAGGATTGCTTTAACCCAGATCAATGTTACAGTGAGCTGTGTTTGTGCCACTGCACTCCAGCCTGGGCAACAGAGTGAGACCCTGTTTAAAAAAAAATCTGCTTCATTGCATCATTAAGACAGTTAACAAAATTAAATGGATAAAGCAGTGCAAGTCACAAATGTTCTCCTGGCCACATTAAAAAAGTAAAAATGAAATGGGTAAAATGAATTTTAGTAGTATGTTTTATTAAACCCATATATCCAAAATATTATCTTTCAGCATGTAATCAACTTTAAAAAATTACTGAGATATTTTACATTTTGTTGTACTGTCTTTAAAATCTGGTAAGTGTTTTACACGTGCAGCACACCTCAAATTAGCTACATTTCAAAGGCTCAATACCTAGGTGTAGCTATAGATTACCTTACTGGACAACACAGGTGTAAAATATTAGAATACATAGTATGTGCTAAATAAGTTTTAGTTCTTAGTATCATCATACCCCTTGCTTTAGGAATTTTAATAGACTAGTGTTCCTCAAAGTGTGTGACTCATAAAAGCAGTTGACATCAGGTGGTTCTGAGGCATTGCATTAAATAACACAGAATTACGCAGTGAGAAAACTATTCCATTTTAAAGTAACTTTTTTATCTTTCTGACCATTTGAAGGATAAAATGTCAGTTTGGTACTACAATGCTTTGTCCTGCCTGGAGCTAGGACTACAGGTGTGCATCACCATGCCTGGCTAATTTTAAAACTTTTTGAAGAGACAGAGTCTCACTATGTTGCCCAGGCTGGTCTTGAACTCCTGGCCTCTGGTGATCCTCCCACTGAGCTTCCCAAAGTGCTGGGATTATAAGCATGAGCCACTCCACTCAGCTACATTTAAATTTTTTTTTTTTTGAGGCGGAGTTTCGCTCGTTACCCAGGCTGGAGTGCAATGGCGCAATCTTGGCTCACCGCAACCTCCGCCTCCTGGGTTCAGGCAATTCTCCTGCCTCAGCCTCCTGAGTAGCTGGGATTACAGGCACACGCCACCATGCCCAGCTCATTTTTTGTATTTTTAGTCGAGACGGGGTTTCACCATGTTGACCAGGATGGTCTCAATCTCTTGACCTTGTGATCCACCCGCCTTGGCCTCCCAAAGTGCTGGGATTACAGGCTTGCGCCACCGCGCCTGGCCAATTTTTTTTATTGAGCTATAACTCATAGACAATAAGATTCACTTCAAGGATATGATTTGATGAGTTTGCCAAATGTATCCGGTTGAATAACCAAGTCCTCAATCAAGATAGAGAACATTTCCATCACTTGAGCAAGAGCTTCTTAAAAACAGAAAAACAAAACCCAACAACAAAAGCCATGAAATTAATCCCATACCTTAGAATATGGTATTGCCTTCCAATGGTAATGCCAAATTGCTTTCCAAGAAAGTTATACCAATTTATCCTTCTACTGACAATATTTCGGACTGCCTCACTGTACATTTATCTTAAATGTTTGTCCCCATCTCGGTGGGGACAAAGGTTTATCGGTATGTAAGATGTTTACCGCAACATTATTTATATTAAAAATGTAAACTTGGCCGGCATGAGGCACCGCGCCTGAACTCATTTTCTTTTAACAATGAGCATGAATGACTTGGTTGAGGGAATGCCTATTTTCCTTTATCTGTGTGCCAGAACTATCTGTCTTTGCTACTTATGGGGAAAATCATTGAAAATGGGATCTTTAATTGTTTCGCAGGTTTATAGCTAATGAGGGCTTAGTTGAACTAGTAGTATGACAAAGAATGTACTATGTACAGTAATTATTATTGGATTGAAAGGGAATCTGGCAATGAGAGAACCGTTGATCTCGCGCCATCTTCTAGCAGGATACGTCTTTCTACTTGTCAAAAGTTTTAAGAAGTACTGGAGACTAAATAAAGCTCAGGTAGTGCTCAAGCAATGGCAGCACTGTTGGCTAATAAATTCACCTCGCCTCCTGTTTCCCCTCTACTTCTATCTCGAATCCCATGAAGACAGGGATTTTTGCCTATTAGGATAACAATTCCATCTATATGGATTGGGTTCTTGGCCTCTCAGCTCACACAGCTAACTTAAAGGTGTCAGTTGCTTCTGGCAGGGACTAGAACTCTTTAATATTGATTGACTTGTGAAATGATAAGGCAGGCCAGCTCAAAACCCAAACCAAGATGCTCATTTATTTGCAAGGTAGGATCATGTGCTTTGGAAAACTAACTACGATAATGGCTCAGTTGAATAAAACAGTGGGTATAGTTTGTTTAACTACATCTAGAAATTTGCATTTTTATAAGCAAATGTTCATTTTGGTGGATAATTCTCTTAATTCACATTAGCTTCAAAAGATCCTCCTAAAACATAAGTCAGGTGTTATGGCTCTGCTTAAAACCCTAGAACACACACAAAAACTTGTACATAAATATGTGTGGCAGCATTACTTATAACAGCCAAAAGATGGGAGCAAATGTCCATCAATTGATGAATACAGAAATAAAACACGCACATGTATACAGTGAAATATTATTCAGTCATAAAAAGAATAAAGTACTGATGTATGTTACAACATGGAGGAAACTTGAAAACATTACGCTAAGTGAAAAAAGTCAGTGACCAAAGAATACATATTATATGATTCCATTCACATGCAATGCTCACAATGGGGACATTTATAGAGACAGAAGGTAGATTAGTGGTTTCTTAGGGCTGGAGGGTGGGTATTTTTTCGGATGATAAAAATTTTTTTTTGAGGAGTTTCGCTCTTGTTGTCCAGGCTGGAGTGCAATGGTTTGATGCAACCTCCACCTTCTGGGTTCAAGCAATTCCCCTGCCTTAGTCTCCCAAGTAGCTGGGATTACAGGCATGTGCCACCATGCCCAGCTAATTTTTGTATTTTTAGTAGAGACGGGGCTTCACCATGTTGGCCAGGCTGGTCTCGTACTCCTGACCTCAGGTGACCCACCCACCTCAGCCTCCCGAAGTGCTGGGATTACAGGCATGAGCCACCACGCCCAGCCAATGAAAATATTCTAAAATTGACTGTGATAGTTGTTGAATATATCTGTGACTATACTAAAAACCACTGAATTTTATACTTAAATGGGTGACTTGTATAGTCTGTAAATTATATCTCAATAAAAACATTTTTGAAAACCCAGCCCAAATGTGCTCTCTAATTCATAGGGAAAAGCAGTTCTTACAGTCTATAAGGCCCTTCAGGAACAGCCCCAGATATTGATGCCTCTGGGACTGCAATTCTTTCTACTTCTCTTGCTCACTCCACTCAGACTCACCAGCCTCCTTGCAGTTCCTCCAATGCACTGCATGATTCTTAGGCCACCGCTGTAGCTGTGCCTGGAATACCTTCTCCCTCTATCTGTTTGGCTTACTCCCTCACCTCCTTCAAGTCTTTGTACATATCTCTTCCTTCTATCGCCCAGGCTAGAGTGTAGCGTCTTGATCTTGCACAGTGCAACCTCTGCATCCTGGGTTTGGGCAATTCTCCTGCCTCAGCCTCCCATGTAGCTGGGATTATAGGTGTGCACTACCATGCCCAGATAATTTTTGTATTTTTAGTAGAGATGGAGTTTCGTCACATTGATCAGGCTGGCCTTGAACTCTTGACCTCAGGTGATCTGCCTGCCTTGGCCTCCCAGAGTGCTGGGATTATAGGCATGAGCCACCACGCCTGGCCTACACACATCTCTTCTTAAGGAGGCCTTTCCTGACACCATACTGAGTAGTGTAATCTACAGCAACTGTCCCCAAGCACTATCAATTTCCCTCTTCCCAGTTCCACATTCCCTGTCCCCCTATTGCATTTATTACATACTGTTTTACTATAAAAGATACTTATTTGTTAAGTTTGTTGTTTATTTCTGTCTCCCCTTGCATTAAAACGAAAGCTTCACAGGGTTAGGATCTTTGTTTTATTCATGGAGGTATCCCAACGCTCAGTAAATAGCTGACTGAACAAACTATTGACTTTATGTTGTTCTCACAAGTTCAGTAAATATTTATCTATTACGGACCTCATAACTAGAACTCGTGACTATTCTACATAGATGCTGATGAAAAATATCTGTGATGCTATAGCAATGACTCATGCCATATATAATTCTTAGAAATTGAAATTTGACATTCCCCCTCCCCGACAAGTGAATATATATTTGGTTAATATGACTAATGAGACAAATGAAGAGGAGGAAAGTAAGGGGAAGGAAAGTAATTCCATAAGAAGGGCAAATACTGAGACAGGAGATAATACTGTACAGTCTGTACACTGCAAACCTGCATAGACCCCAGAGACACACTAGACTAACTGCTTAGGACAGCATGTGTTCAAGTCAGATCCTTTTTCAGGGCAGGTTCTCTGCCTTGAAAAAAGCATGATAGTTATACCTTTAAAGAAGTCTCTGTAATTGGTTACTACATTTTATATCTGTGTATTTCATTATATATGAAATGAAAAAGGGAATTAAGACAAAATTCATATTAAACTTCATATGGCTATGAAAGAGAAGAAATATTGACTGCTTCTCTTTATTTAGAAGGCAATTTTATTAAGAATGTTGCTAAGGAGATAATTAGCTTCTGCAAAGTTCCTTGGTGTCTTAGCAGCAAATGCATGCCTTCTATTTTAAATGGTGTTTAAATCTAAACAAAGATAATTACAATTATATCTAATTAGAGCAGGCCCTATAGAAACAAATCATACAACTACAGAAGGCCTGCATATATAGAACTCTGTTTCATTACAACCAGTGCCTGAATCACTAAAAAATATTATCACAAAAGAATTGCTTTAAAGAAATAAAGTACGTAAGAAAGAGCCACTTTAAAGTCATAACTTTGAATGGCAACTTGAATTTCAGAATAAACTAATGTATATTTCCTTTTAGGATCTAAGGGATCTGTATCTTCAGGCACCTTCTGGCTTAAGATGATGAGCTTATTTATACAAGGGCCCTATTCTCACACTAAAACTTATGTTCATTTTTAGAAATATATTAGGGAGAAAAGGAGTAATTTCTTTCTATTCTTTACTTTTAAGTTTTATTTACAACTAAGATTTTGTTTCAATTTGCAGTAAAAGTTATCTTGATGTATGTTAGAAACAGATATAGAGAAACCAAGTTGAAGGTTATTAAAATTGCTACCTGATGGGTAAAGGTACCTATTATTTTTTGGGATGTAGGAGATCAATTTTGACCCTTCTACCCTTTACATTAAGTGAAAAACAAAACAAACAAACAAACAAAAAAACTAGTAGGTGGTAGTTCCGAAATTTGACTGCAGAATAAATCTGCAGTAATCTCAGATTTTATTTAAGAGTTGTAACAGGGAAACCAAGTGACCTGTATTCCGGAAATATCCCCCAACAGGCATTTCCTATTCTGGAAGGCTAGTAGCTTCTGTGTTATTAGCACATCACACTCACAGCGACAATATATCATCCTTTCCTGTTTATTGGGGTATGCACTAATCCAAATCCATGGATTTGGATGTAAGACATGTAAGACAAATCCATGTAAGACACAGCCACCCATACCATGACTGACATGACTCTAAGTATAAAAGGAGAGCATGTATCACGGCAAATCTAAATGTGTACCATTTTCTAATCTCCCTAGTCTCTCAAAAAGCTACTTCTGTGCTGCAGAGCTCTGGAGATCAAGGCTATATTTTTGTCATTTATTCCTTTGGCCTGTTTCCTTAGAAATAACCCATATATTACAGATAAAATTGTGCAATAAAACCCCCATGAAATTAAACCCTAATAATTCACAGAAGCAAATTATTCAATGTTTTCTCCTCCATATCAAGGTCTTTACTGCTAGTTCACTGCAGCTCTACTAGCTACTATATCCAGGTATAAACTGATTTTTAGAAAACATTAGCCTTTTCATTACTGAGAATCTACGATTTCAATATGTATTAAGAGTTGTAAGCTTACTAAATATGTTAGTGATATCCAAGGAAACCTACATTCATCATGAAAATTGAGCCTTTCCATTCAAAGCTGAAACTATTGCTTTCAATGACTTAAGCCATTACAATAACTGGCCTCAGAAATAAAAATTTCCATTATCTTCTTACTGATAAATTCACTATTTATTTATTGGCTAGAGGCTATATATTTATAAAAGTAAACTATAAACACTTGATATTAAATCATTTATGTATTACAAAAATCAACTAAATTTTTTTTCCCATTTAGTGATTACCATAGCAACTTCCTCTTCATAAAAGTTTCATTGATCGGGAAACCAGTGAACAATTCTGTCCAAAATTTTATTGAATCTTTACTGCTAAGATACTGCTTAGCATGTTATTAGGTCACACAGAGATACCAACACTGACAATAGATGGAAGAATCTACCATAAAGCCTTTGCAGGGATGCCTTACCCTCTTTATTTTACATAAAAGATGATTTGTTGAGGCTGGGTGTGGTGGCTTACGCCTGTAATCCCAGCATTTTGGGAGGCCAAGGCAGGTGGATCACTTGAGGTGAGGGGTTTGAAACCACCCTGGCCAACATGGTGAAACCCCATCTTTACCAAAAATACAAAAAATAGCCAGGTGTGGTGGTCTGTGCCTGTAGTCCCAACTATTCTGGAGGCTGAGGCAGGAGAATTGCTTGAACCTGGGAGGCAGAGGTTGCAGTAAGCCAAGATCTCCACTTGGACTCCAGCCACTGCACTCCAGCCTGAGTGACAGAGCGAGACTCAAAAAAAAAAAAAAAGAAGGTGACTTGTTGTCAGAAACTTGGATACTAATTATTTTTTAAGGAACACCCCCTTTTTTTTAACAGAAAATAAAAATTCATAGTCCTTTTTTTTTTTTTTTTTTTTTGAGACAGGATATTGCCCTGTCGCCCAGGCTGGAATGCAACAGTGCCATCTCAGCTCACTACAACTTCTGCCTCCTGGGTTCAAGTGATTCTCATGCCTCAGCCTCCTGAGTACAGGTGTGCACCACCATACTTGACTGATTTTTGTATTTTTTAGTAGAGATGCGATTTCACCATATTGGCCAGGCTGGTCTCGAACTCAAGTGATATGCCCACCCTGGCCTCCCAAAGTACTCAAAGCGCTACTATTCCCAGCCAATAGCCCTATGAGTTAGTTAAATATGTCTTTTTTTTTTCTTTTTTGAGACAGAGTCTTGCTCTGTCGCCTAGGCTGGAGTACAGTAGTGTAATCTCAGTTCACTGCAACTTTCACCTCCTGGGTTCAAGCAATTCTCTACCTGAGCCTCCTGAGTATGTGGGATTACAGGCTCATGCCACCACACCCAGCTAATTTTTATATTTTTAGTAGAGATGGGGTTTCACCATCTTGGCCAGGCTGGTCTTGATCTTCTGACCTCGTGATCCACCTGCCTCAGCCTCCCAAAGTGTTGGGATTACAGGCATGAACCACTGTGCCCAGCCATTAGTCAAACACATCTAAAACATGCATTTGTATGTAATATGATTAAATTACAAAGACATATGTAAAAATCTTTACTAATCTACCTTTCTATATTATATTATTTATTTTGAGACAGGGTCTTGCTCTGTCACCTAGGGTGGAGTGCAGTGACGCAATCTTGGCTCACTATAGCCTCTACCTCCTGGACTCAAGCAATTCTCCCACTTCAGCCTTCCAAGTACCTGAGACCACAGATGGCACCACTGCGCCTAGCTATTTTTTTGTATTTCTGATAGAGATGGAGTTTCACCACATTGCCCAGGCTGGTCTCAAACTCCTGAGTTCAAGCAATGTGCCCACCTCAGGTTCCCAAAGTGCTGGGATTATAGCCCTGAGCCACCATGCGCAGCCCCCAACTTATTTTTAATTACTTTATTTTTATTTATTTACTTATGCACTTTTTTTTTTGAGATGGAGTCTCATTCTTGTTGCCCAGGCTGGAGTGTAGTGGTGTGATCTCGGCTTACTGCAACCTCTGACTCCTGGGTTTAAATGATTCTCCTGCCTTAGCCTCCTGAGTAGCTGGGACTACAGGTGCCCACCACCACACCCAACTAATTTTTGTATTTTTAGTAGAGACGGGGTTTCCCCATGTGGGCCAGGTTGGTCTCAAACTCCTGACCTCAGGTGATCTGCCTGCCTTCACCTCCCAAAGTGCTGGGATTACAGGGGTGAGCCACCATGCCTGGCCCCCTTACTTGGTTTTTAAATGGAGATATACATTTAATTTTAAACTGCTGATATTTCAAATTAAAGGGATGATGCTACAATTCTTAGGAAATGGCCATGGGGCTACTCAGTGAGAAATATTAACTCTCAGAGGAATTACTTAAGGATCAATTAATCTTTTTTAATTCTGATATGAAAGCCTACTTAAAAGATTATGATTAACAATAACATTAACAATAAACATTCATGAAAGAACTCATTTGGATCAAGAGGACAAAAATCTCATATGGCTGCCATCAAGTAATAAATAAGGCCTTTTGAACCCTAAATTATTAAATATTATTTAGAGAATAATGCAGTATCAGGCATTCAGGTAATAGGAAGGAAATGCATAGTGATTAAAAGCATGGGTTCTGGCTTCCAAAACTGGCTCCATCTCTTACCAGTCATGTTTACTTGAGTAAGTTCATCTCTCTGTACCTCAGTTTCCATATATAGAGATAACAGTAGTACAAACTTCATGTGAGGATTCAATGAGTTAATATATTTAAAGTACTTTCAGTACAGTGCCTAGCATATAGTATCTGCTCTCGCGTTCTCTCTCTCTCTCTCTCTCTCTCTCTCTCTCTCTCTCTCT
>CM052667.1:38440171-38470697 GCA_028533165.1 Leontopithecus rosalia | reverse complement strand
GTTCACTGCAACCCCCACCTCCCTGGTTCAAGTGATTCTCTAGTGTCAGCCTCCTGAGAAGCTGGGATTACAGGTATGTGCCACTATGCCTGGCTAATTTTTGTATTTTTTAGTAGAGATGCGATTTCACCATGTTGGCCAGGCTGGTCTCGAATTCCTGACCTCAAGTGATCTGCCCACCTCAGCCTCCTAAAGTGCTGGGATTACAGGCATGGGATTCAGGCAAGAATGTTCTTTTTTTTTTTTTTTTTTTTGAGACGGAGTTTCGCTGTTGTTACCCAGACTGGAGTGCAAAGGCACGATCTCAGCTCACCGCAACCTCCGTCTCCTGGTTTCAGGCAATTCTCCTGCCTCAGCCTCCCGAGTAGCTGGGACTACAGGCACGCACCACCAGGCCCAGCTAATTTTTGTATTTTTAGTTGAGACGGGGTTTCACCTTGTTGACTGGGATGGTCTCGATCTCTTGACCTCATGATCCACCCGCCTCGGCCTCCCAAAGTGCTGGGATTTTAGGCATGAGCCACCGTGCCCGGCAAGAATGTTCTTTAGTAAGAAGAAAATTGGATCAAAGGAAGAGCCAGGAGGAAAGAAACAAAGTAGAGGGGAAAATATGCAGGTAAATATAAATAAACATTAACTATTGAAAATAATGATTAATTTGGGAATTTTAAAAAGGTAAAACCAAAACACTGGACAATGATAGTGTACAAATTGGGAGGAACGTGATTAGAGTTAAAACATTTTAAGATTCTTGTATTATTAGTGAGCCTCCGTGGCTACTAAAACACAGTGCTCTTGTTTAATAACACTGGTACATGCCCATTAGTCATAGCATCAGCTTATACTTATCAAGCTTAGTTTTGGTTCCCTTTTTGTGCTGACCCTTGGCAATTCCTCTTACTTTCTAAAGAAGTGAGATATTCATTTAAAAGGATGTTTGTTGCCTAGGCTGGAGTGATATGGTGTGATCTTAGCTCACCGCAACCTCCACCTTCCAGGTTCAAGCGATTTTCCTGTCTCAGCTTCCCAAGTAGCAGGGACTACAAGTGCCCACCACCATGCCCAGCTAATTCTTGTATTTTTAGTAGAGATGGGGTTTCACCATGTTGGCCAGGTTGGTGTCGAACTCCTGACCTCAAATGATTCTCCGAACTTGCCCTTCCAAAGTTCTGATATTACAGGTGTGAGCCACTGCACCCAGCCTATTTCTTCTTTTGTTCAACAAATATCTTTTAAGAACAGGTAAAACTAATCTACAGTGACAGAAGTCATAATAATGAATACTTTGCAGGGAATTGTGACAAGGAGGGAGCATGAGGCATAAGAAAGACTTCTGGGGGTTCTGGTAACGTGCTATTTCTTGATCATTACACTCAGTGATCGTTTCATAGATGAATTCACTTTGCAATATTTTACTGCACTGTTTATTATGTATACACTTTTCTGTATGTAATGAAGTACCTGTGTATAAGTGTGTGTATGTGGTATCATAGAAGATATTTGGTCTCTTTGTCCCCATTCTTGGCACAGAGCTTCTAAGTCCCTAGGAATTTTCTAAGTACTGAGAGTGATGGGAGTGTCTTTTGTTTCAATGAGGTAACTCTCGGTGGGCCTCTAGGTAGCTTCAGGATGAGGGCTAGTGGCCTGAAAGACCAAGCCTTAATAGAACTTCGAATTTTTAGCCCCATTGCTGAAGCTCCAGGGCAGGGGAAAGAGCTGCAGCCTCACTCAATCGCCAGGGACTAATGATTTAATCAAGCATGCCCACATAATTAAACCTCCATCAAAACCTCTACCCAATGGGGTTCCAAGAGTTTCTGGGTTGGTGAACATATCAAAGTGCTGGGGTCGGCGTGGTGTTCCTGAAGTGGACATGGAGACTCCACACCCCACCCCTATACCTTGCCCTATGTATCTCTTCCATTTGTCTGTTCGGGAGTTGTATCCTTTATAATAACTGGCAAATGTAGTGAAGTATTTTCCTGAGTTGTGTGAGCTGTTTTAGTAAATTATCAAACCTGAGGAAGGGGTCATGGGAACCCCTGATTTACAGCCAGTCACTCAGAAATATGGGTGGTCTGGGACCTGTGACTGGCATCTGAAGTGGGGGTGGTCTTGTGGGATGAAACCCTTTTAACTTCGAGATGCAATGCTAACTCTAGGTAGATAGTGTCAGAACTGAATTGAAGTGTCAGATATCCAGTTGTTTTCTGGAGAATTGTAGAAATGGTGTTGGAAAAGACAGGATGTATTTGGTGTCAAGAAGAAATAAGCCCCTCACTGTAATATTTCTGCAGAAGTTATAAAAGGAGACCCCACAGAACAGTTTACACCAAAATAAAATTCTGATAGACTGTAAAGATATGTTAAATATGTATCCTAAAAATAATTTTTAAAATGCATATTAGTATTTATATAATCTTGGGTAGGAAAGAATTTTCTAGGCATGACACCAGAGGCAGAAATCACTGGTAGCTGTGACTATATACAATTAAAATAACAACAACAATGCTTTTATACCACAAAACATTGTAAATAGTATAAAACAAAAATATAATTATATTTTTATATAAGGAAAAAGATTTGTAAAATATATAATAGACAAAAGGCCAATAACTTTATTTATATACATAAAAATTTTTAAAAATTATTAAGAAAAAAAAGGAATACCCCAATTGTGAAATGGGCAAAGAAGATGAACTAGCAATTCGCAAAAGAAATATCTAAATGGCCAGTGAGTTCTGGACACTAACAAAGAGGTTAGTAATTTGCCCAAGTTCACAAAAATAGTAAGAGGGAAATCAGGATTCAAACTCAAGAAATGTTACTCTCCATTGAAATTTGTTTAAAGAATGATTATATATTTAACACTAGAAAATGTTTACATCAGACTGCAAAATGTAAGTTAAAAGACAGGACGTATGATGAGATCCCTTTCTGCCCACACACTCACATAAACATCTATACAGGCTTAGAAAAAAAAGCATGAAAACACTAAAATGTAACAGTGGTTAGATTGTGGAAGGCTTTTTACTCTTTGTACTTTCTGAATTGAAAATTCAGAATATGTATAAATGACTTCCACAATAAAGGAGAAAAGTTATATTAAAAACCAAATAATAACACAAAATAAAAAAGTATACGAATACTTTCAACGACTCCCAATTATCTGTGCATACATGGCTCAACATGGATCTCTCAGGGTCCCTAATCTTTAGATTCAACAATCATGTCACGGTTCTCCAGTCTATTCCTCTCCTACCTACCCTTTTGCTGTGAAATTAAGTTCCTAAAACACTGTGACTTTCTTGTAATCACAGCTTTCAATAATTCCCCATTTTCTATATAAAAAAGTTGAAATTCCTAAGTCTGGTGTTCAAGGCCTTCCACAATTATGGCATTCAATCATCTTTTCACTTTATCACACACAACTGCTGTTCTTTGTGTATGTATGTTGCCTACAGCTTTTATACCTTGTTCATGTGGTTAACTCTACCTAGAATGTACTCTCCCTCCATATGCCCATTTTCACCCAAGGCTCAGCTAATATACTATCTTCTATGTGAAACATTTGCTAATTTCTCGTAGTCACTCTGAGAACTCTAGGCTCTTTTATCTGCCTCTCTAGGCACTTATTTTCTTATTTTTAAATGTTCTTCCCTATTAGACAATGACTTGAGGTAAGATCTTTGGATTATTCATCTTTGTATTCTTCTTACTGAATAGTTCTGAGTGAATAAAGTTAATCAACAAAAGAGAAAAACTCACAGACTTCAATACCATTATGTTTAAGTATTTTCGAAGTGTAAGCCTCTGGTTATTAAGTAGGTCCAAGGGTTTCTCCTTTTTTGAACATAGGATATACAAATTGTTAACAGTGTAAGATGGTTCTTTCTTTCTAGGTCTTTGACCTAATAAAGAGATTTATGAATGTAACGAACTTAAGTACTACAGATCCTTTGTCTCACAAACTCTTAAATTATTCTGGGTGCTGCAAACACCAGAGCATTTTGGTCTACAGCAGTTTGGTTAGTACTGACCAAATTTTTCCAACATATGGGGAATGTAAGCTTTATCCTCTGGGAAAGAGGACACAGTTGTAGAATGAATATTCTCCTTTACCTTTTCGTGTTGTGCACTGTCGTGCCTCCCAGGACAATCCTCACTCCAGGAGTGGTGCGGTTCAGGTTATAAACTGTTAGAGCCTCTTCATAGGTGGCTCCTCCAATTACAAACACAATGATATCCTGAGGTCTGCAATAATGAAGAATGAGATATTATCACAGGATAAGAAAAAAAAGGGCTGCGACTTACATACACAGAGTTTTAATTTCTAAATCTTCCTTTTTTTTGGTGGAGGAAGCAGAATTAAAGCAGAATAGAATAAAAGGTTTAAAAAAAGTTTTAATTATCTGAAATTGGCAGGAAACAGAGCAGGAAATGCTGAATAGTGATTTGCTTTCTGTTTATGAGCGGATGTCTTATAATTTCTGTGCTGTGGATTTCAGAATAGCACAATAGTGTTTGCTGGAACCAAATGTAGAAATATTATTTTATATTCAAGAGGGTGCAGAGTGCCTCACTGTGACATGATATCAATACAGCAGTATTTTATGTTTGTATTAATACTACACATCTGCTTTCATTTATAAGCCCTTTGTCAAATACTTAGTACAGTGCTATTACAATGGCCTCTGTCCAAGGACCTCAAAGCATTTTTGAAAGAACTGGCATATTTGGATATCCCCAAAACACAGGAGCTAGAAACACTTAGTATTTTGAATGTAAAAAAAAGAATGGGACACATGAATTAATGGTGCTTCTAGGAACTCCATCTTTTCTTAAAATATTTTTTCTGAGTCTTTGGATAAACCAAGAAAAAGAAACCATGGAAACGAACAAACAAACAAACGTGAACGCAGCAGATACTGGATGTGTTGACACATCAGCTCAGTCACCAGCTTCATTTGGGTAGCTCTGTGTTGTTTTACTCTGTTTCCTGTTTCAATCCTTATCAAAATGGCTTCATAACAAAAGTGAATGTTCCTCCTATTAGCTCCTTCTGTAGATATCACCAAGAAGGAGATCAAATTATTTTCAAAACTATTAATGTTTGTCCTGTTTTTCTTTTCTCATGCCATCAAAAGATAAAATTAATTAATCTTACCAGGCAAGTAATTTTGTTAAATCACTCGTTGGACACTAAAAATACATCAAGCAGAAGCATTCGTTTTGAATGTTATTACACAAAACTAACCAGAAATATCTTTAATCAAGGAGTATACATGCTTCTGTATAAATCATGAAAAAAAAACCCCAACCCTACATTTCCTTCCTGCTTGTCTGTCTCTCTCTTTCTAAAATACCTTGAAGGAATTAACTGAGAGAGTATTTGTTCTTGTGAGACTTCACTGAAACAGAATCAGCTATTTTGGCTATTTTAAAATGTTCAGATAGCCTCTAAATTGAAGAGATTCCCTGGTAAAAGTTACACGAGGGAGGGTATGGTGGCTCATGTCTGTATGCATTTTGGGAGGCCGAGGTGGGTGGATCACTTGAGGTCAGGAGTTCAAGACCATCCTGGCCAACATGGTGAAACTCTGTCTCTACTAAAAATACAAAAATTATCTAGGTGTAGTGGCAGGTGCCTGTAATCCCAGCTACTTGGGAGGCTGAGGCAAGAGAATCACTTGGAACCAGGAGGTGAATGTTGCAGTGAGCCAAGATGATGCTACTGCACTCCAGCCTGGGTGACAGAGCAAGACTCCATCTACAAAAAAAAAAAAAAAAAATCAAACAGTTATACAACCTACCAATGATGAAGAGGTTGTTATGGTAAAGTGTCAATTATGATAAGGGTCCCTAGTTCGAGGCTGAGGACCAATACCAGTCTGCGGTCTGTTGGAACTGGAGGGGGGCACCACAGGAGGTGAGCAGCGGGTATTAGGGCCTGAGCTCCTCTCACATCAGTGGAGGCATTAGATTCTCGTAGGAGTGCAAATCCTACTGTGAACTGTGCATGGGAAGGATCTAGTTTATTGCTCCTTATGAAACTAACGCCTGATGATCTGAGGCAGAAGTTTCATCTTACTTGACTTGTCAGCAACATCTGACTAAGCTGATCACCTGCTCCTTCTGGATATACCTTCTTCACTTGGTCTCCAGAAAATTACATACTGTTTTTTTTCCCTTGCTACTTTTCAGTATCCTTTGATCGTTCCACTTCATCTTCATGACCTCTTAATGGTGGAATGCCCAGAGCCCAGCCATTGGCCCTCCTTTCTTCTCAATCTAAACTCTTTCTCTCCATCTGCTCCGTTCAATATAGTGACCACTTGCCACTTATGGCGATTTAAATTTAATCAAAATAAAATTAAATGTTTAATTCCTCAGTAGCATTAGCCACATTTCAAGTGAACAGCCATACTGGCAAGTGGTTACCTTACTAGTTAGCGCAGAAACAGTACATTTCCTTCCCAGATAATCTCATCCAGTTTTTTGGTTGTAAATACATCTATCTGCTGATGGCTCCCAAATCTCCATCTCTAGCCCAGACCTGTCTTCTAAACTCCACACTTAAATATCTGTTTACCTGACATTTCCATTTGGATGTTTAATTGATTTCTCAATTCAACATGTTCAAATCCCCAATCTTCCCTAAGCCTGTTATACCTACAGCTTTCCCTATCTTACTTGATAGTCACTTTAGCCTTCTAGTTGCTTGGGCCAAAAACTTTGGACTCATTCTAACTCTTCCTTTGGGACAGAAGTGAAGTTGAGGACATAGTGAGAGAGACAGGAAGAAGTAAGCATAAGCCAGCTCATAGAAAACCTCAAATCTCACAGGCCATGGGGGAATCACTGAAAGGTTTTCACAGGTTACCATGATCAAATCTGCATTTTTTTGTGTGTGTGTGAGACAGAGTCTCGCTCTGTCACCCAGGCTAGAGCGCAGTGGCAATCTTGGCTCATTGCAACCTCCACCTCCTGGGTTCAAGCGATTCTCCTGCCTCAGCCTCCCAAGTAGCTGGAATTACAGATGCGCGTCACCATACTTGGCTAATTTTTGTATTTTTAGTAAAGACGGGATTTTGCCATACTGGCCAGGCTAGGGGTCTCAAACTCCTGACCTCAGGTGATCTGCCCACCTTTGCCTCCCACAGTGCTGAGATTCTAGGTGTGAAGCACCATACCCAGCAAAATTTCCTTCTTTTTTGAAGGATAGTTTTAGCAGCTGTGCAAGAATAAATTGGGTGTCAATGTTGGGAAAAGCTGGAGAATAAGAGGTTAGTGTAAGACTTTTGGGAAGATATGCAGAAAGCTAGAAGTAAAGACATCCCAGAAACGGTGGAGAGGAGGTACTAGATATCCAGTCACAAAAAATACATATTCTTCAGTATTTGGCCAATGACTGAATGTGGAGGATAGACAGGGGTAAAGGAGTCCATAACTTTGTTTTCTGGTTGTAGTAACTAGGTGTAGTGGTTTTGGTTTGAGAAAAAGGATATTTAATGAGAATAAGACAAAAACATGTTACGTTTTAGACACTGTGGAATATTCTAATGGAGATGGCCACTAGAAATCTGCGTATTCATGTCTAGGGCTTTCCACAAGTAAGTGATAGCTGAAGCCAGGGGAATAGATGACTTTTATCTAGGGAGAACATCTAGAATGGGAAGAGAACCAAAACAGATTTTTTGTCGAGTCCCTAACAACTACAAAACAAGTAAAAAGAGTAGCTAGCACTAGCAACTGAGAAGGACAGTTTCAGAAAAGTAGGAGGAGAATCAGAAGAGAGAGGTTAAGGGCTAGCTGAGTCTCAAGAAGAAAAGAATGGTTAATAGTGTGAAATGGAGCAGTGGGGAAAATAAGGTGGGAATTGAGAATCCCCCGGATTTACTACTGTGATTTTGCAAGAAATGTTTTAGTGTGTTGTAGTGGTGTAAGGAGCCAGGCTACATGGATTGAAGAGTTGAGAAACGGGACACTGACTGTGGGCTTCTTTATCTAAGAAGCCTGGCTATGAAGGGAAGGACATAACTTAGAGGTAAATCTAGGACCAAAGCCTTTACATTTATGATTTGTTTAACAAAATAAAATGGAGTATGATGATAGCCTGTGGAAAGTCAGTAGAGAAGCAAAAAATAATGGGGGAATGGGGAGAAGAGAATGAGACAGCTAGCGAGTCAGAGAGAGAGAGAGCGCATAAATAACAAAGACTTCAGAAGAGCAGGTAGGAAAATAAACCAGAGTAGTGGCATTCTGACTTTCTGACTGGTGTAAGATGGTATCTCAGTGTGGTTTTAATTTGCATTTCTCTGACGATCAGTAGAGTATTTTTTTAAGTGTTTATTGGCCACTTAGAATTCTTTTGAGAAATGTCTGTTCCGTGTCCTTTGACCAGTTTTTAATGAGGTTGTTTTTTCTTATTGTGTTCCTTGTAGGATGTGGTTCAGTCCTTTGTTAGAGGCATTACTTTTAGGTTGTCTGTTGATTCTGTTGATCATTTCTTTTGCTGTGCAGAAGCTTTTTAGTTTAATTAAGTCCTATTTGTCTATTTTTGTTTATGTTGCATTTGCTTTTGGGATCTTTGTCATAAATTCTTTGCCTAGGCCAATATCCAGAAGAGTTTTTCCTAGGTTTTCATCTAGGATTTTTATAGTTTTAGGTCCTACATTTAGGTCTTTAATCCATCTTGAATTAATTTTGGTATATGGTAAGAGATAGGGGTCCAATTTCATTTTTCTGCATATGGCTGGCCAGTTTTCCCAGCATCATTTATCCAGTGGGGTGTCCTTTCCCCATTGTCATTTTTGTCAACATTATTGAAGATCAGTTGGTTGCAGGTCTGTGGTTTTTTTCCTGGGTGCTTTATTCTGTTCCATTGATCTAGGTGTCTGTTTTTGTACCAGTACCATGCTGTTTTAGTTACTATAGCCTAACAGTGTAGTTTGAAGTCAGGCAATGTGACTCTGGATTTTTTTTTTTTTGGTTAGGAGCACCTTGGCTATTTAGGCTTTCTTCGGTTCCATATCAGCTTTAGGATTCTTTTTTCTAATTCTGTAAAAAATGATGTTGGTAACTTGATAGGAATTGTGTTCAATCTGTAGACTGTGTTGGGTAATATAATCATTTTTAACAATATTGATTTTTCCAATCAATGAGCATGGGATGTTTTTCCATTTGTTTGTGTCAACTATGATTTCTTTCATCAGTGTTTTGTAGTTCTCCATGTAGAGATCTTTCACTTCCTTTGTTAAATATATTCCTAAGTATTTTTTATACGTGGTTATTGTAAATGCGACTGAGCTCTTACTTTGATTCTCAGCTTGAATTTTATTGGTGTATAAAAATGTTACTGATTTTTGTATGTTGATTTTGTATCCTGAGACTTTAATGAAGTCACTTATCAAGTCTAGGAATCTTCTAGAGGGATCTTTAGGGTTTTCTAAGTATACAATCCTATTGAATGGGAACAGAGATAATGTGACTTATTCTTTTCCTATTTGGATGTCTTATATTTCTTTCTATTGCCTGATTGCTCTGGCTAGGACTTTCAGTATGTTGAACAGGAGTGGTGAGAGTGAACATCCTTCTCTTGTTCCAGTTCTTAGGGGAAATGCTTCCAACATTTCCCCATTCAGTATGTTAGCTTGGGTTTGTCATATATGGCTCTTACTATTTTGGTTTATTAAAAAGTCAAAAACAACAGATGTTGGCATGGATACGGAGAAAAGGGAATGCTCATATACTGTTGGTGGGAATGTAACTTAGTTCAACATCTGTGGAAAACATAGAGCTAGCTCAAACGGAACTAGCTCCAAACTCATAATGGAGCTAGAACGACAAATAGAACTAGTATCAAGGCACAGGGAGGGCAGTGAATGCACAGGGTATGTCCTTGCTCATGTCCCCACTTCTTCCTTAAAAATGACAATAACAAAAAGGCTGGGCCTGGTGGCTTATGCTTATAATCCCAGCACTTTGGGAGGCCAAGGCAGATGGATTTCTTGAGCCAAGGAGCTTGGGATCAACCTTGGCAACACTGTAAGACCCTGACTCTACAAAAAAAGTTTTTTTAATTAGCCCAGTGTTGTGGTGTGAGCCTGTAGTCTCAGCTACTTGGCAGGGCAGGGGGTAGGGAGGGGGCACTGAGATGGGAGGATCACTTGAGCCTGGGGAGTCAAATTTGCAGTGAGCTGTGACTGTGCCACTGTACTCCATCCAGCCTGGGCAAGAGAATGAGATGCTGCCTCAAAAAAGAAAAAACAAAAACAAAAACAACATACCATTTGACCCAGAAATCCCACTACTGGGTATCTACCCAAAGGAAAGGAAATCATTATATAAAAAAGACACCTGCACTCATGTTTATCCCAGCACTATATACAATAGCAAAGCCATGTAAGCCAACCTAAGTATCTACCAACAGTGGACTGGATAAAGAAAATGTGGTATATCTATACCATGGAATACTAAGCAGGCATAAAAAAGAATCAAATCATGTCCTTTGCAGCAACAAGGATGGAGCAAGAGGCCATTATCCTAAGTGAAATAACTCTTGAGCAGAAAAATCAAATATAGCATGTTCTCACTTATAAATGGGAGTTTAACATGGCAGGTACAAATGGACATAAGGATGGAGAGAAGAGACTATGGGGACTCCAAAAGAGGGAGGGAAGAAAGGAGATGAGGACTGAAAAACTACTTAGATAGTTACAACATTGATCAATTGGTAGAATGCCTTCTGGCTTCTGGTCAATGTGGTAACTATCTGGGTGATAGTTACCGACTACGTAAAAAGCAAGAAGATAAGAGGTTTAAGTGTTCAGAAACAATAAAATAAAAGGACATTATATTCACCCCCAAAAAAGAAAAATGTAGGAAAATAATATATATATATATATTTACTCAAGATAAACTGCATAATGGATTACTCAAACAAATAAATTAAATTTATTTACTTTAGTAAATAAATGAATTGCATAGAATATTTTATTAAGAATAAGAGAGAGAGGGCAGGGCGTGGTGGCTCACATGTGTAATCCCAGCAGTCTAGGAAGCCGAGACGGGTGGATCACGAGGTCAAGAGATCGAGACCATCCTGGCCAACATGGTGAAACCCCGTCTCTACTAAAAATACAAAAAATTAGCTGGGCGCAGTGGCGCGTGCCTGTAGTCCCAGCTACTTGGGAGGCTGAGGCAGGAGAACTGCCTGAACCCAGGAGGTGGAGGTTGCTGTGAGCCGAGATTGTGCCATTGCACTCCAGCCTGGGTGACAAGAGCGAAACTCCGTCTCCGGGGGCGGGGGGGAAGAAGAAGAGAGAAAAACTTTCCCTTCCAGGGGTACAGTGACCATCTTGGTGACTGATGAGAAGAATCAGACAATTAACACTTTTGTTTTGAGCTCCTGATCTGATAAGTCAATTTAAATAGCCATTGAGCAGACAGAAGAAAGCATCAAGGAAAATGATGTTGCTTCTCCATAACTATCCTCTGACCATCACCTACCTGCAGAATATATCTGTCTCTTATAGAAAAGAAAGGCAAGAACTGGGAAGGAATAAACTCAAGTGGGCTTTTAGCATAGCAAGAGAACACTGTCCTTCAGTCTGATCATTTCAGGGTGGCAGGATATTTTTGTACTACTGGAGAGGAAAGAAAATGTCATGGATGGTAAACTGTGGGTGTAGGGTTATATAAATGTAAGGACAAAATCTAGATCCATGGATAGGCTCTTAGAGTTTGGCTCAATTGTATATCTCACAAAGATGACTATGTCACATTTGGTTATGAAAACATTAATAAATGTTTTCCTGAGCCTCCTACTACTTATTCAAGCTGGCTTAAGGAAGAACATCTATGAAAAAATGTTTAAATACCACTGACATTTTTCCTTTTCATTCCTTTCCCAGTGAATTTTAAAAGTAATGTTCTGAGAAGGCCAATGGTAAAACATATAGCAAATCTTTTTCATGTGATGGCTGAAGCTAAGTGGAATATACAAGTTCAATTCTTTGTGTGCATCTTCCTGCGCTCTGTAATTCACCATGGCAACCAAAGCATTAATTAATGCAGACAGCAAACATTAGAAAACAGCAGCTAGCTCATGCTGTATAGAGATATACAAGGATAATCAAGGATAATACCTTATTCTGTTAAAAAATTAAAATATTAACAAATAGGATTTCTGGAAATCATTTATTTTTTTTAATTTTTATCTTAGGTTTGGGGGTATATGTGAAGGTTTGTTACATAAACACGTGTCATGGGGGTTTGTCTATCGTACATATTATTCCATCACCCAGTCATAAAGCTCAGTACCCAATAGTTACCTTTTCTGTTCCCCTCCCTCCTTTCAACCTCATTGCTCAAGTAGACCCCAGTGTCTGCTGTTTCCTTGTGTTCCTGAGTTCTTATCATTTAACTCCACTTATAAGTAAGAACATGCAGTATTTAGTTTTCTCTTTTCGTGTTAGTTTGCTAAGGGTGATGGCCTCCAGATCCATCCATTTTCCCACAAAAGGCATAATCCCATTCTTTTTTATGGCTGCCTATTATTTCACGGTGTATAAGTACATTTTCTTTATCCAGTCTGTCATTGGTGGGCATTTAGGTTGATTCCATATCTTAGATTGTGAACAGTGCTGTAATGAACACTCAAGTGCACGTCTTTTTTTTTTTTTTTTTTTGAGATGGAGTTTCGATTGTTGCCCAGGCTGGAGTGCAATGGCACAATCTTGGCTCACCACAATCTATGCCTCCTGGATTTAAGCAGTTCTCCTGCCTCAGCCTCCCAAGTGTACCAACATGCAGGCTAATTTTGTATTTTTAGTAGAGATGAGGTTTCACTAGGTTTTTTTTTTTTTTTTTTGAGACGGAGTCTCACTCTGTTGCCCAGGCTGGAGTGCAGTGGCACAGTCTCGGCTCACTCTGCCTCCTGGGTTCAAGCAATTTTCCTGCCTCAGCCTCCCGAGTAGCTGGGATTACAGGCTCCCACCACCACACCCAGCTGATTTTTGTATTTTTTAGTAGAAATGAGGTTTCACCATGTTGGCCAGGCTGGTCTCAAACTTCTGACCTCAGGTGATCCACCTGCCTTGGCCTCCCAAAGTGCTGGGATTACAGGTGTGAGCCACCACACCCAGCCACATGTGTCTTATGGTAAAATGAGTTATATTCCTCTGGATATATACCCAGTAATGGGATTGCTGGGTCAAATGGTAGTTTTGCTTTTAGCTATTTGAGGAATTGCCATACTGCTTTCCACAATGGTTGAACTAATTTACATTCCCCACCAACAGTGTATAAGGGTTCCCTTTTCTCTGCAACCTCTCCAGGATCTGTTATTTTTGATGTTTTTTCCCCCTCAAGATGGAGTCTTGCTCTGTTGCTCAGAGCTGGAGTGCAGTGGCACAATCTCATCTCACTGCAACCTCCACCTCCTGGGATCAAGCAATTCTCCTGCCTCAGCCTCCTGGGTAACTGGAATTACAGGCATGCACCACCATGCTCAGCTAATTTTTGTATTTTTGGCAGAGAAGGGGTTTCACCATGTTGGCCAGGCTGGTCTCAAACTTCTGACCTTGTGATCCACTCGCCTCGGCCTCCCAAAGTGCTGGGATAACAGGTGTGAGCCACTGCACCCAGCCTATTTTTTGACTTTTTAATAATAGCCATTCTGACTGGTGTGAGATGGCATCTCACTGTGGTTTTGATTTGCATTTCTCTTATGATCAGTGATACTGAGTTTTTTTTCATATGCTTGTTGGCTGCATGTATATCTTCTTTGAGAAGTATTTGCTTATGTCCTTTGGCCACCTTTTTTTTTAAGATGGGGTTTTGTTCCTGTTGCCTAGGCTAGCGTATAATGGCACGATCTTAACTCACTGCACCCTCCGCCTCCCATGTTCAAGTGGTTCTCGTGCCTCAGCCTCCTGAATAGCTGGGATTACAGGTGCTGACCAACACTCCTAAGTTTTTGTATTTTTAGTAGACATGGCGTTTCACCATGATGGCCAGGATGTTCTCGAACTCCTAAACTTAGGTGATCTACCTGCCTTGGCCTCCCACTTTTTAATGGGGTTGTTTTTCTTTTGTAAATTTGTTTAAGTTCTTTATAGACACTGAATATTAGATCTTTGTCAGATGTATAGTTTGCAAATATTTTCTCCTATTCTGTAGATTGTCTATTTACTCTGTTGATAGTTTCTTTGGCTGTGTAGTAGCTCTTAAGTTTAATTAGATCCCATTTGTCTATTTTTGCTTTTGTTGTAATTGCTCTTGACATCTTTGTCATAAAATCTTTGCCTGTTCCTAGATCCAGAATGGTATTACCTAAGTTGTCTTCCTGGGTTTTTATAGTTTTAGGTTTTACATTTGTCTTTAATCCATCCTGAGTTGATTTTTGTATATGATGTAAGGAAGGGGTCCAGCTTCAGTCTTCTGCATATGGCTAGCCAGTTATCCCAGCATCATTTATTGAATGAGTCTTTTCCCCATTGCTTGATTTGTCAGTTTTGTCAAAGATCAGATGGTTGTAGATGTGTGGCTGTATTTCTGGGCTCTCTATTCTATTCCATTAGACTATGTGCCTGTTTTTGTACCCGTACCATGCTGTTTTGGTCACTGTAGCCTTTTAGTTAGTTTGAAGTTGGGTAATGTGATTCTTCCAGCTTTGTTCTTTTTGCTTAGGATTGCCTTGGCTATTGGGTCTCTGTTTTTGTTCCACATTAATTTTAAAATATTTTTTTTCTCTGCAGCCATACTACCCTGAGTATGCCTGATCTTGTCTGATCTCGGAAACTAAGCAGGTTGGGCCTGGTTAGTACTTGGATGGAAGACCGTCTGGGAATACCACGTGCCATAGGCTATTAAAAATAAAATAAAATAAAGAAAAATAAAATAATTTTTTTCTAGTTCTGTGAAGAATGTCATTGATATTCAGATAGGAATAGCATTCAATCTGTAAATTGCTTTGGGTAGCATAGTCATTTTATTGATATTGACTCTTCCTATCCATGAGTATGGGATGCTTTTCCATTTGTTTGTGGCTTCTCTGATTTCTTTGAACAGTGTTTTGTAATTCTCACTGTAGCGATCTTTCACCTCCCTAGTTAGCTACATTCCTAGGCATTTTATATTTTTTGTGGCAGTTGTGAATAGGATTGCCTTGCTGATTTGGCTTTCAGCTTGGTTGTTGTTGCTGTATAGGAATGCTAGTGATTTTTGTACATGGATTTTGTATCCTGCAACTTTGCTGAAGTTGTTTATCAGCTGAAGGAGCTTTTGGGCTGAGACTATGGGGTTTTCTAGATACAGAATCATGTTGCCTGCAAAGAGGTAGTTTGACTTCCTGTCTTCCTATTTGGATGCTCTTTATTTATTTATCTTGTCTGACTGCTGTGGCTAGGACTTCCAATACTCTGTTGAATAGAAGTGGTAAGAGGGGGCATTCTTGTCTTGTGCTGGTTTTCAAGGGGAATGCTTTCAGCTTTGCCCATTCAGTATGATGTTGGCTGTTGGTTTGTCATAGACTTCAATACCAAGTTTGTTGAGAGCGTTTTTTTTTTTTTTTTTTTCACAGAGTCTTCTGTCACCCAGGCTAGAGTACAGTGGTGTGATCTTGGCTCACTACAACCTCTGTCTCCTGGATTCAAGTGATTCTCCTGCCCCAGCCTTCCGAGCAGCTGAGACTACAGGTGCCCACCACCATGCCTGGCTAATTTTTGTATGTTTTTAGTAAAGATGGGGTTTCACTATGTTGGCCAGGCTGGTCTTGAACTCTTGACCTTGTGATCTGCCTGCCTTGGCCTTCCAAAGTACTGGGATTACAGGCATGAGCCACAGTGCCCAGACATGTTGAGAGTTTTTAACATTATTTCTATATGTGGTTAAGTTAGGTGGAAACACAAACTTTCAAAATACAACATTTTATCTATTTTGTGGAGAATTATATTTATGGCTAAAATTGTAATTTTTGAATATACTTACAAATGATACGGTTATTAGCATTTACTACAGGAAAAAAGGCCAATGAAAAAGGACTGCTGCTTTACGGAAACAAAAAAAGCTGTCGCAACAAGATTCTATTACATTTGTGTAAATGTGAAAAGTGCTTCCTTTTTGAATTGACCGATTCTGGAATGCATGATCATATAGCTCCATTTCCTCACCAAATGAAAAAGTTGCTTGCCTTTATCAGAGACAAGAGCAATTCTAGAGAGAGAAAAAAATTAGCTTGAAAAATAGGATATGCAAGAATCCCATCTGCAGAATGATCAAATCCAATTTGTGGATATAGCTATACTGCCAAACAGCTTAAACCCTAATTTAATAGCTAAGGGCTAAAAAAATTTCCACCAGTGTTCTAGTTTTGCAAAGTTGTGTTCTTGCCACATTTCCTTTGATACTTTCTATTATTACAACAACAATAAAACCTAGAATTTCTATTACGATGAGACAAATAACAGTAAATATCACTATAATCAAGAATGCTTGTCAATTTGATGATACAGGGCCAAGAAAGTGGCTAGAGCTGATAGCGTGGCCAAGTCAATGCAGAGCCAGAATATTTATAGGGTTATTTATGAATTTCAAAAATCTATATTTTCTATAGCGTCAATTAAATTTATTCTCTGGTTTAAATTTTCCAACTATAAATATTGGCATATCAACTAAAAGAGATGCCTACAGAATTTATCAAACATCTATTGAACAACTACCATTTGTAAATCACTGTGTTAAATGTTGTGAAAACCCCAAGGATTAACAGAACATAACACTCATTTCAAGATTACAATACCTAATACAATAACGAATGGAAAGGACAGATAAATATATAACTAACTGCTGTCTCAGTATCTAGCAGTAATAACTATTAATAAGTTCTTGATTATTCTTTCAGAAATAGTTACTGGAAGCAGGGCACGGTGGCTCATGCTGGTAATCCTAGCTCTTTGGGAGGCTGAGGCAGGCAGATTGCTTGATCTCAGGAGTTTGAGACCAGCAACATAGCAAAACTTTGTTTCTATGAAAATAAAAAATTAGCTAGGTACTGTGCCTATAGTCCCAGCTACTCAGAAAGCTGAGGTGGGTGGCTTGAACCTGAGAGGTAGATGCTGTAGCGAGCTGAGATCATGCCACTGCTCTCCAGACAGAGCCAGACCCTGTCTCAAAAAAAAAAAGTTAACTTTTTTAAATATAAAAAGTATTTATACATATATGTGCTCATAAAAATATATTCTATATATTACATAAATATGTTTATATATTCAAGCACATATTTATATACATGTACACATTTTGCTTTGTTTTGTTTTGTCTTTGAGATGGAGTCTTGCTCTGTTGCCCAGGGTGAAGTGTAATGGCACAATCTCGGCTCACTGCAACCTCCACCTTCTGAGTTCAAGCAATTGTCCTGCCTCAGCCTCCCGAGTAGCTGGGACTACAGATGTGTGCCACCATGCCTGGCTAATTTTTGTATTTTTAGTAGAGTCAGGGCTTCACCATGTTGGCTAGGCTGGTCTCGAACTCCTGACCTCAAGTGATCCACCCACCTTGGCCTCCCAAAGTGCTGAGATTACAGGCATGAGCCACCGTACCCAGGTGGTTTTTTTTTTTACGCAAAAGAAATGTTATAATATCCTACTTTTCTATCCAATAGATCTTAGAAAGTTTTACATATCACCCATGAAGACTTATGTCATTAAAAAAAGAATACGTAGTATTATACTGTAGTTTAGGTAACCAGTCTATATTGATAGAAATTTAGCTTGGTCCTAGTTTTTTGCTATTACTTCAGTGAACATCTTGCTTCTGTATCTCTGTGTACTTGCACTGGAGTATCTATAAAGTAAGCTTTGAGAAGTGGAATTGGTCAATAAGAGTATTTTCAAGTCCTTTGCAGTATTCCTTCTGTTAGGCATGGCCAGGAGGTGGTATAGGTATTTTCTGTGATACCCACTGTAGTTTTGTAACCATTTCTTTGCCTTCTTCCTTCAAAATTTCCATTATTTTAGAAGCTCATAATGTAGTCGCGCTGTTTTCTCCTGACCTCCTTTCCTGGTCACTTTTATTCACTGAAGACTTTAGCTCTGGCTTACTTGTCCTCCTTTTTCTCCTTCTCTTTTCAAAATTTTCAGGGACTTTAACATCACTGTGGATTACTCACCTAACATCCTGGTCTCCTTACCACCAATCCTCATCTTTTCTTCACCTCACTACAACTGCCCACATCCATGATTACGACCTAAACTTTTTCATTACAAGTATCTGTACCCTCTAAGAAATCTTGAATTCAAAATATCTTTCTCCACTAACTACCTCTCAACTTCGAATATACCTATACTAATACTCTTCTGTAATCATTCTTTGGCGTCATCAAATCTCCAGTGCATTCACCAATACCTTTCTCATTTCCAATACTCTCCTCTGGTTTCCATTTCCCCAAATCCTAGTTGGACCCAACTATCTGCCTTTTCCACATTTAATCTGGAGCAGCTCAAAGTTTCCAGAGGAAAACCACACAACTAGGCTCACTGGCTATATTTTAAATTAATGACCACAAAACTCTCTAGGCATTCAACCTTGCCTAGAACTCCTACTTACATTTCCCCAGTACACTTGATTCCTAGCCTACAAGATAACAGTTTCACAATGTTTTTTCTTTATACCCCTTACATTAGCTAACTTGGCATCATATTTTACTAAGAAAAATCAGACATGATGACCCCATTTTGTCACCATCAAAACTACAAACCTATTGTATCTATATATGCTGCTTTTTCTCCTGTTAAATGAAAGTGCCTCTGCGCCTATCACAGGCAATCCCTCTATTCTCTGCATTCCTTGAGGACTTCACTTCTGCAGCTTTTTCTCTTTTGTATTACCTATATCCTCTTCTTCACTGGATAGTTCTCACTGGATTATACACATGCTCTAGAATCTCTCTTTCTCTTGAGCCCACAATCTCTTCTAGATACCACTCAATTTCTCTTCCTCCTTTATGCAAAATTTCTTTCTTTTTTTTTTTAGTATTAAACTATTTTACTATATTTGTTTTTATAAAGAAAAACACAGATATGCATATGTTAAAACAGGGCAAAACACTCTGAGTACTCCACAATATCTGATACTTAAAATGTGTTGAAATAAATGTTTATATTTTAATATTACTCCCCCCTTTAATTGGCTGCTGTTTTTCAGCACCAGATGAAGATCCTCAAGCCCTTGTTAAAAGAAAAATATAAAAGGGAAGAGTGGTATTTAATCATTCTCCAAAACTCTTGGCTGTTTTTATCAAGCTATCAAGGACTTTCCCAGGGGAAATTACACATCATGATAAGAAACCCCAAGTTCATTTTCTCAACAACGAAAATGATAAAAGGGTATTCCACAGACACTGTGATGTAGCATGAGAGCACAGGGTCTGGAGTCAGAGGGGCTAGGACAAAGTACCACTTCCACTTTATTGCTTCACTAACTAGGTCTCATTTTTTTCCCCATACACAGTCTAACTTTTCCCCATCACCAAATGATGCTGTTAGAAGATACATCCGTATCACCCCACTATTAGGAAATTTTTAAAAGTCATGTATGAAAAAAATTATATAAAGGCTCATTACTATTATCCTTTAAAATCCTTTGTTTCTCTTTCTTTCTATTCTCAATGTCAATGTTGATTGTATAACCAGGACAAAAATAAAGAAAGTAAAAATGATATAAATATTGAATCTAATTTTAAATGGTATATTTAAAATAACATATTAATACAAAAATCAGTCCAATTAATAATATAATAAACATTTAAGATAATTGAGAAAGGAATATGTTTAGCTATATTCTGATTTTTGAAAAGACTTGCTGGTATTGATCAAACAGAAAAGGCATGCAAAAAAATAAAAATAAAATAAGGCATTTCTTAAATTCTCACACTGGCAAAAACTGTAGGACATGGCATTCAAAGTGTCAACAACAACAACAACAACAACAACGGTTTCTTACAGACTATATAATCAATAACAGGCAACCCATTCTTTTCCAGCTTTTCACCTTGCCAGTAAAGGCTTATACAAAACTTATCCTTAGCATGATAACATTAAGGGTAACAATTAAGCATGCAGAAAATCCTATTAGGACATTAAATTACTATATGCAAAATTTCTTAAAAAGTGTTATATACATTTACTGTCTTTATTTTATCTTATATTGTGTTAACCCCTCTAATTTGGCTTCTAACCTCACTGAAACCAGGGGAGAATATCATCAAAACCCTTCATGTTGCCAAATCAGATGGATCCTGTATTTTCTTCACCTTCTTCCCTTCTCAGAGTTTGGACACAGTTTATTACTCACTTGTTCTTGATGACACCATGCTTTGCTAGTTTTTCTCCCACCTTTCTGTTTCCTCCTCAGTCTCCACTGCTGGCTCCTTATTCTCTGCTCAGTGCTTAGTCCTGAGCTCTCTTCTTTTCTCTTTTCTATGCTTTTTCTTTAAGTTATCCTATCTAGTTCCATAGTTGTAATATATATATATTTTTTGAGACAGAGTTTCACTCTTGTTACCCAGGCTGGAGTGCAATGGCGTGATCTTGGCTCACCCCAACCTCCGCCTCCTGGATTCAGGCAATTCTCCTGCCTCAGCCTCCTGAGTAGCTGGAACTACAGGTGTGCGCCACCATGCCAAGCTAATTTTTGTATTTTTAGTAGAAACGGGGTTTCACCATATTGACTGGGATGGTCTCGATCTCTTGACCTCGAGATCCACCCGCCTTGGCCTCCCAAAGTGCTGAGATTACAGGCGTGAGCCACCACGCCCAGCCATAGTTGTAATATTACCAATATTTTTGCCGACTCTCAATATGCGGCATTTCTTCTTGTTATCTAATAGGCATCTCCAACTGAACAACAAAACTCTATTTCTCCTCAAAGCCTGAGAGTTATTCTTGACTTCTCTCTTACCCTTGGTCCATAAATCTGTGCCATTAAAGATGTCTATTGATTCTGGCTTCTCTCTCAGCCTCCTACCCAAACCACTCCACTTGTCACCTGGACTACTGCAGTCATCTCCTCAGTAGTCTCTCCGCTTTTATTTTTGCCTTCAATAATCCATTCTCATCACAAACGATCTTTTAAAACACAATTAAGTTCATGTTACTTATATGCTTAACTCTCCAATGGCTTCCTATGACATTAAAAAAAATCTCTTGAGCCGGGCGCGGTGGCTCACGCCTATAATCCCAGCACTTTGGGAGGCCGAGGCGGGTGGATCATGAGGTCAAGAGATGGAGACCATCCTGGTCAACATGGTGAAACCCCATCTCTACTAAAGATACAAAAAATTAGCTGGGCATGGTGGCGCGTGCCTGTAATCCCAGCTACTCAGGAGGCTGAGGCAGGAGCATTGCCTGAACCCAGGAGGCGGAGGTTGCCGTGAGCCGAGATCGTGCCATTGCACTCCAGCCTGGGTAACAAGAACAAAATTCCGTCTCAAAAAAAAAAATCTCTTTACTAGGGTCCTTGAAGCCTGATGTGATCCAACCCTGCCTATCTTTTCAGCCTCGTATTCCCTCCTTATTCACTATGCTCCAGCCAAGCAGGACTTCCTTCTGTTCCATGAACTTGCCAAATTCTCTCTTTCTTCAAGGCCTTTGCTCTGGTATTTCCTTCTGCTTTGGATGCTTTTTCTCCTAATCATCATGTGATTGCTCCTTTTTTTTTTTTTTTGAGATGGAGTCTCACTGTCACCCAGGCTGGTGTGCAATGGCACAATCTTGGCTCACTGCAACTTCCACTTCACAGGTTCAAACGATTCTCCTACCTCAGCCTCCCGAGTAGCTGGGATTACAGGTGCCTGCCACCACACCAGGCTAATTTTTGTATTTTTAGTAGAGATGGGGTTTTGCCATGTTGGCCAGGCTGGTCTCAAACTCCTGATATCAAGTGAGCTGCTCACCTCAGCCTCCCAAAGTGTTGGGATTACAGATGTGAGCTACCGTGCCTGGTCTGGCTCTTTCTTATGTCTCAAAGCTCATCTTAAATATCACCTCTCAGAGAGGTTCTCTCTCCACCTAAAGTAGTCCTCCTCACCCCTACAATTACTTTGAAGCTCATTACTCTAGTTATCTGTTGTATAAAATATATCTGTTGTATAAAAGGATGGAGCAATTGAATTATTAATTATATGCACACTTAGGTTACAGTGACAAATGGTAACAGATGTTGACAACTGATAAATAAGCATTTTGTTCAAAGAATATAATTTTGGGCTTTGTGTGGGAATGAATTATGCAAACCACAAAGGTTTTCTACTGTGTACTGATTGTACACCGTATATTCTTCTGATGGCCTATGGTTTCCCTTTGGCAATAAATATCTAATTTCTTGTTCTGTAATTCTTTTTTTTTCCTTTTTGAGATAGAGTTTCGCTCTTTTTGCTCAGGCTGGAATGCAATGGCATGATCTCAGCTCCGTGCAACCTCTGCTTCCCAGGTTCAAGTGATTCTCCTGCCTCAGCCTCCTGAGTTGCTGGGATTATAGGCATGTACCACCATGCCTAGCTAATTTTTGTATTTTTAGTAGAGATAGGGTTGATCCCTGTTGGTTAGCCTGGTCTTGAACTCCTGACCTCAGGTGATCCGCCTGCCTCAGCCTCCCAAAGTGCTGGGATTACAGGCATGAGCTACCGTACCCGGCTTCTGGTTCAGTAATTCTTATATGAAATTCATAAGCAAATTAATGTTTTTACTTATCACATGAATTAAAAGGCTCAAGAACAGTTTTTTTTAAAACACTCTCAGATAAGTACATAACTTTGGGCTGGTTTTCATTCTTCCCACTCAGCTGATATTTCTGAGTCTTACGCCAAGTTCCTTAAACGTTTGATCTGAATGAGTGTACTCTCTGAGTTTAATACCAAATGTTCGACCTCTCAACTTTGGACTTTTAAAAGAGGGTATTTTTTCTGTTCTGTACCAAATTACAGAATTTTTTTTTAAGGACAAAGTGAAAAAATATACTTTACCATGCAAAAGAGTCATCTCTGTATCTCAAAACATCTTCCCATTCAGAATCTCATTATATTTATAAAACACTATACTTCTAAGCCTCTTAGATGTTTATTAACTGAAATAATAGAAGAATTATATCAACACTAAAATTTTCACATTATCCAATAGGATTCAAGTACGTATGTTAGCCCCTTTAGATAACATGTGTCCTACTAAAAAAAATATATAAAAACATAAAATTTTTAACTAGGTAGAATTTATGTATACAGTATTTAAAATTTCAGGTTGGCCTAAATAAGTTGTTCTGGACAAGTTTTATTTTTATTAAAAATTAACTAACCACTGGATTAAGATAACAATTTTTGCTTCCTTTGGTTAATAATCAAAAAGAAAGCCTTTTTAAAATCCTTTTCTCCTGTGTAACAAATGGCCTTTATTAATTAGGTCTCTCAGTTTGTGTGCTGGCAACATTTGGCAAAGTCCAGTCCTCACCAAAAATAGTAACAACCTGCTCTGGTTGGCAACCAAGCAGCAAGCCTATTTTTGGCTTTAATGTTTGAAACACCAAATGCCAGATGCCATCAAACAGAACCTTAAATGGCATAAGTAAACTGGTCTGATACCGAAATACAAAAGATGAGGCTTTGAGGCTCTCCAAAACACCTGTTTCTTTAGTACAAAAGAAAGAAATGTTTCAGACTTAGCAGGGGAATTCATATCTATCGCTGATATATGTAAAACCAAAAGAATCTTAAAACTGGTAAACAACAGAGGAAGGAGGAGGAGAATACTATCATCTCAGCTTTAGTCCTTAACATGACTCTAAATTTTCATTTGTTCAGTGTTTCTGACTTTTATTATTAATATCTTTGTTAGCTTACCTGTCTCTGAGTGTGCTGGGGCCTAGGTAAGGATACAGGTTTTCCTTAAGCTTTCCTTTGATGAGATGATCCAGGGTTTCATGTAGGAAAGGTTGATGCTGTGTGTATACATTTTCTACTCCCTAAAACAGAGGGAAAGGTTCTATGTCATTTTTATGAAACTAGCAATATAAGAATCAATAACATTCATGATCAGAAAAGGACATACACTTAATAGAGATTTTATGGGACAGATTTAAATAGAAACTGTGAGAAATTTAAAAGTCATTTTAATCAGCCAGAAATGTTCTAATCTCATAAAAAATACTCTGTAATTTAGGGCTAGTTATTGTAAAGGAATTTTTTAAAAAAGAATTGCTTAAATCCTTTATTGTCTTCCTTGCCTCTCACTCTTTTGTGAAAATGTTAAACGATAGGTAGAGCAAATAAAAGGATCATGTATATATATATATATATATATATATATATATATATATATATATATATATTTTAAAAAAAAACTGGAAACACCCAGGAAAACAAAAACTTCAGGAAACATAAGAAAGGTTAGCAGATTAGAACTAATTTTTGAGTATTTCAAGAAAACAAGTCAGTATTTTTAACAGATCAAATGTTTGCCTCATTTTTAATTTCCTTCAAAGAGAAACTACCTAACAAATCTTTAATTATAAACAAATGGAGTAACATATCTGTGACTAACAGAAGTGTTTGTCTTTTTCTTCTTGAGTATTTCCTGGAAATAATTCAGTTATTTCCTGCTCAGCTATTTGGTCCAATGCTGATACAGCTCTAATACAGAAAGCACTAAGAGAAAAAGCTTTCAAGAGGATGTCAGTTTTAATTTCGTTTAAGTGACACAGTACTAACGCAGCAGCAATCCTCCAGGTACTTTGAAAATCATATTCATTCACTCTCAGCCTCCGGGACTTCAACTGTTGTCATGTAAGAGAGCACAGAGATGTCTATACCTTCAGTCCTTTGAGGAACTGTTTGGTGATAGCCACAGCATCTTTGGGGCTGAAGAGGTCACTTCCTCTGACTCTTTTACCACCATATTCAACAACTGCAGGCACGAGCTATTAAAAAAGAGAAGCAAATTTTGATTGCTTAGGGATTAGGAAGCTCATTTAGTAAGAAAACAATTTTATTTTATTAAGGAAACAAAAATGAAAAGACAGAATGATACATTTCTGTAAATAAAAATAGTATGATTTATCATTTGTTAGAGCTAAGAATATAATAACAGAGTTCATCCCTGTTTGGTGGGCTAATATGGAAACTGATTACCTTTCGATACTTCTCAGAAACACCTTTATTCCTGAGGTCCATCATTAGTCCTGGCAGGCTATTGCTGCTGTGTCGCTCATAATGTAAAGCGTAAAGCATCACCAGGCGGGCAGCATCAAACTCTGTCACTTTGGGGTTCTGAAGAAGCCTTTTTACGTTCTGAAGAAAGACAGAACTTATATTTATCTCCCTTTCACTTGAGTGATCTGTTGTACAATGCCTTAGATCTAATAACTATTGAATGGTAGTGATACATCTGAGTTGATGACTGAGATTACTACTATGACAATTGTAAGTCATACATTCAGCAATAGTCTCAACTATAGAAAATTAAATGCCTTTTGTCCAAGGTAAGAATTAAATAAGGAAATACATTTCCATTGTAATTGCTTTAGGACAAAAATGAGTTTAATAATGGATAGTTCCACTTTTCTTTTCCAATAGCTTGGGTTGTAATTTCCTTGCTGAAAGAAGAAACACTTACTATTTTCACCACTTCAATCAATATAGCACAACAAAACTGACTAATTTGCAAACACTACTGCTTTCTCTTAGTATTAATGACTGACCAGTGAAATGGAGACAAGTTGGTAGAATTTTACACAGATTGGGCTTAATCTCTAAGAAGCATCAGAGTACGTCTCAACATGGTTGACAGAGATGAGTATGTAACAACATGTAATCTCTAAATTGAGTACTTAATGATTTTAAGAGGTGGGTACCAATAGAAAAGGGAGCCAGGAGAAACCAGATTTACATTTTTTAATCCTCATATTCAGTACCTTCCATATAGTATAGATTTATATTTATTATGCAGCAGAACAAATAATTTAATTCAAGCCAACAAATACTTTTTGAGTCCCCATAAGGCAGTATGTCAGGTACTGTTGCAGGAACACAGATAAATTAAAGACAATTCCTGTCTCCAGTGAGTTCACAGTCAATGGGGAGAAGGATGATCAAAATAATATAATTTATTCTGCTATAAACATGTTTCTTAGGCCGGGCGCGGTGGCTCAAGCCTGTAATCCCAGCACTTTAGGAGGCCGAGGCGGGTGGATCACGAGGTCCAGAGATCGAGACCACCCTGGTCAACATGGTGAAACCCCGTCTCTACTAAAAATACAAAAAATTAGCTGGGCATGGTGGTGCGTGCCTGTAATCTCAGCTACTTGGGAGGCTGAGGCAGGAGAATTGCCTGAACCCGGGAGGCGGAGGTTGCGGTGAGCTGAGATTGCGCCATTGCACTCCAGCCTGGGTAACAAGAGCGGAACTCCGTCTCAAAAAAAAAATAAAATAAATAAAAAAATTAAAAAAAAACCATGTTTCTTGAATGTACTTTAGTTCTGTGAGATTGCTAAATATGGACATGGTATCAGTTTAACACAGAAGGCATACTGGTTCATAGGTAATTTTTCCAGAAAAATTTCTTTCTTACGGTTAAAGGGGAAGCCTTACAATACCTTTAGAAAAAAAGATGAAAATCCTACAGAAGTGTGTTCTGCAAGAAGTATCTGGTTTTATAGCTTCAAGAACTGCTGCACTTTCCACTGTGTTAAGCTCTCTGGGGGAAGGGCAAGTGCAAATAAAAAGGATGCAAATATATTGCACTGTGTAAAAAAGCAAAACAAAACAAAATAACAATCGAATGCCAACTGACAAAGAAAGCTATCTCCATATGGCATTTTTAATTTTGAAAAAGTAGTCTTTATGAGACGTGAATACTTTCAAGACCTCATAACTTGAAGAAAACATGAGCCCCAGGAAAAAGGCTGCAGAGGATGGACCGGCTCTATTTCTAGGTGCAAATGCTGGTCTCTACCATGCTAGTATTTTTTATTGTAACTGTTACTCTTTTTATTAAGGCTTTGATAACAAAATTATGCAAATTTTTAACTTCTTTTTATAGTTATAGATTTTAAGTGGTCTGCTTATAACCCTATATTCTCGTAACCCTTTTTTTAGTGCATGTTTTTATAGAATGTGAGGTTTTTCAGGAACAAATATGCTGTGTTGTAACAGAGACATATGTATGCAAAAAAAACAAAAGAAAGCAAAAAGCAAAAGCTGGAAATTAGTGTAATAGAGGAAGGGGAGAGAAAGGGGAAGAGAAAGTATACCTGGTTGTTGAGAAATCAGGACAGACTTCATAAAGGACTTGACATTTGCCAAAGGTCCTGAACAATCAATAAGTATTGGAACCAGTGTGAGAAACTGAAAGCAGTGGCACTATCAAAATAAATATGGAAATCAGATGAAGAAATCAGCCGAAAGGCTGGCAAGAGCCTTGGAGGGCACTGAATTCTGAGGTCGTAACTATCAACTACATGATTACAACTTACAAGATGCTTTCACATACGTTATCTCTTTTCACAACAACCATGACCAACGTCTAAGAGCTCTTCTGTTCACACTGACTAGGGACTATGATGATAATGGGAAACCTCCCAGGTAGCTTTCAAGTACAGAGTTCTCTGAGAGGGATTTCTATTGCTGATTTTTTGGGTTAATATTTCACTATCATCATCCTTAAGGGATCAAAAAGGGAGAAACTTCTCTTCTGTAGATATCGATCCCAAATTCGAACGATTTTTCTTATTTTTTTTCCTTTCATGGCATCTTTCCCCTAGAGCAGCCATGGAATACAGCCCATTTAGACAATCTGTTCAAATGTTCCACTATTTTCTACTACAATATGAAGAAATTTCAAGTACAATTATTTATGTATCTCAATCAACAGCATAAGTTTAAAACATTAAGAAATCCCATTTGGGGCCAGGCACGGTGGCTCACACCTGTAATCCCAACACTTTGGGAGGCTGAGGTGGGTGGATCACTTGAGGTCGGGAGTTTGAGACCTGCCTAGCCAACATGTTGAAACTCAGTTTCTACTAAAAATACAAAAAATTAGTAGGGTGTGGTGGCAGGCACCTGTAGTCTCAGCTACTCAGGAGGCTGAGGCAGGAGAACTTCAGGAGGTGGAGGTTATAGTGAGCTGAGATCGTGCCATTGCACTACAGCCTGAGCAACAGAGTGAGACTCTGTCTCAAAAAAGCAAATAAATAAAAATTTTAAAAAGAAAAGAAACCCCATTTGGGATTTCTGTTGTCACTTTTCTTATAGGCATAATGTCTCATTTCCTGCCCTTGCAGTCATTCTCTTATTATCTCAGTTAAGCAAATCTGAGAAATCCAAGTAGAAGTAAACTCACAAAACTGGTATGACAGTCAAAGACTATTGCAGTAATCAGCCTGCCCTTTTCTAGTTACCTTCACTTGGATCTTGACTCTTGGCTGTTTCTTACTAGAGATAATAAGTGTTGGTGATGATGTGGAGAAATGGGAATCCTTACACACAACTGCTGGGAATGTGAATTAGTACAGCCATTATGGAAAACAATATGAAAGTTCCTTAAAAAATTAAAAATAAAACTACTATATGATTTAGCAATCCAACTACTTGATATACATCCAAAGGAAATGAAATCAGTGTGTTGAAGACATATCTGCACTCCTATGTTTACTGCAGTGCTATTCAAAATAGCAAAGATATGAAGATAACCTAAATGTCCATTAACAGATGAATGGATCAAGAAAATGCAGTAGTTAGGTCAGGCATGGTGGCTCACGTCTGTAATCCTAGCACTTAGGGAGGCTGACACAGGGGAACAGCTTGGCGTCAGGAGCTGGGGACCAGACAGGGCAACATGGTGAAACTCCGTATCTACAAAAATACAAAAATTAGCCGGGCATGGTGGTGTATGCCTGTAGTCCCAGCTACTGGGGAGGCTGAGGTGGGAGGTTAGCTTGAGTCTGGGAGGTAGAAGTTACAGTGAGCCAAGATGGCACCACTGCACTTCAGCCTGGGCATTAGAGCCAGACCCTGTCAAAAAAAAAGAAAGAAAGAAAGAAAGGGAAAATAAAATAAAATGCAGTATATATAAAATGAAATATTTACTATTCAGCCATGAAATAGAATAAAATCCTGTCATTTGTGGCAAAACAGATTAACCTGGAGGACTTACATTAAGTGAGATAAGCCAGACACAGAAGGACACATAGTGCATGATCTTACACATGGAATCTCATAGAAGTAGAGAGTAGAATAGCAGTTACGAGAGGACAGGAGGTTAGGAATTGGTTAATGGGTACAAAGCTACATTTAGCAGAAACATGTTCTGGTGTTCTATTGCACAGTAGGATGAATAGAGTTAACAGTAATGTATTATCTATGTCAAAACAGCTAGAAGAGAGGTTTTTAAATGTTCTTATCGCAATGAAATGACAAATGTTTAAGGTGATGGATATGCTAATTATCCTGATTTGATCAGTACACAATGTATACATGTATTGAAACATTACACTGTATTCCATAAATCCGTTCAATTATTATGCATCAGTCATAAAAAATTCACTTCGATTCCTTGAGACTTGGTCCTGGTATTTGGATTGCCTGGCTTGACTCTGACTTCTTCATTGAGGACTTGGCTCAGATCTGACCAGGCTTACTTTGAGTAACTATTTTGCCTACTTTTGAGCCCTTAGGACCCAACTCATGGCTCAGGTCCATGTTCTAGCTAGACATATCTATTCTCTCATGAAAAGAAACTTGTAGGTACAAGCTGAGTTCTTTCTTTTCTTTCAGCTATATCAGTTCTTGGAAAAGCAGGACCTTTTTGCCTGCTTTGATCCCGTGTTATCCTTTGACTTCATTTTGAAGGATTTCCCTCATGGCTACTTGACTCATCAACTTGGTTGACAGTGGCATATATTACATTGAGATTTCAGGGCACTAAGCAGAGAAGAGGAGGAAAAAGAATCAGAGAGGCTTCTAATTACAAAGCAGGTATATGCTACATGGTAGTATTTATCTGTTGGAAATATAACTGAATTATATAATTAAGTTTTTGGTTTCTCTTATTATATTTTCCATAAGACTTGTGACTATTAGAGAGAAAACTACACTGTCACATTATAACAATGACTGAGTAAAGAGCAAAACAGAAAACTCATCTACTTAAGAAGACAGGATTCAAAAACCTTGCACTGAACTCTACCATTTGTGTGGGTCTAATCAAGGAACAGGAAAAGCAAAGCAAAGCAAAAATAGTGTCTTTGGAGATCAAGTTTCCTAAAGGAACTAACATTTTCATAAGACATCAATGAGAAAACCATTCTTCTTTTCTGATGTTTAGAAATTCTTCCATTGTTTCTGACTGAATACTTTTCTATTTTTCTGTTTTCTTCTATCAACACTATGATGAAGCAGCACAGCAAGAAAAAATCATGACATACACACGTTTTAAACTATGATACAGACTATTTCTTTTTTTTTTTTTTTTTTTTTTTT